>JAGSMP010000683.1:0-119726 GCA_029286625.1 Parnassius orleans
GAAATAAGAATAGAAGGAGAGTTGATTGAGCAAGTGGATGAATTTGTGTATTTGGGATGTAGTTAGTAGGGATGGTAGATATGATAAGGATATAGAACGACGAGTGAACGCATGAAATAGAGTGAATGGGGCTCTACACTATTGTGGGAAGTCAAAATGTGTCAAAAAAGTTACGTATAGCAATTCATAGTGCTGTGTTAGCCCCCACTTTAATGTATGGTAGTGAAAATTGGGTGTGGCAGAAGAAGCACGAGATTAGAATAAATGCTGTAGAAATGCATTTATTCTACTTTCGTGCTCGTACATTAAGGAGAAATTGTGTGATAAGAGAAAAGTATGGTTTGCAAGATGATGTTGTGACCAGAATTAATTATGCTTATGATTATGATTGCTTATGATTGTAAGCATAGATAAATATTACTATGTATTATCAAAATACATTCTGACCTGGCATTGTGTTATTGTATAAACTATTTGTTAATAGGTATTTACATTGATGTTTTAACATTCCTCAACTCGGCAAAACAAAAACCGGGATCGCATGCAACAAAATTTGCCAACATCAATATAGGGTGGGTGTACCAGTCCCAAACCAGGTACCAATGGTTGACCAATCATATGTTCAATTGAATAAATTAAGAAATGGCGGGCATTTTTCAAGAATTCAATAGTTTTATTATGTTGCCTAGCCAACCTTCCGAACATAATTTTTTGCGAGAGTCTTTTTCTCAGACCAGTGTCTCGTTTACTGCCTTTCACTGCCGCCATTACAGTTAGACGTGCACGTCGACATGGTAAGTTCAATCTTTTAATATTACCTTAAAAGTTTTGTGTTTATTTAAGTGCTATGCGCTGTTATTTTTATTAAATAATGACATTTTCAAGTATTTTTAAAGGTGGTTAACTACTGGAACACACCTTGTACTGGGTTCCTATTGTTGACCAACTGGTTTGCAACTGGTTGCCTATGGTGCTTCTTTTTGTTCTTTTATTCATAGCGATGCTTTTGTTTGACAATTTAGAGCTTAAAGCCAATTATTAAAATCGTTTTATATGGTGTGTCCCAGTTGTTGACCACTGGTTTGCTATTGGTACACAGTAGTAAAAAAGTGTTCCTATGGATGACCACCAGATTAGTTTTAACTTTTTTTCGTTGTTTTAGATTGAAGATAGACCCAAAAAGACATTTTTTAAATACAGGGTATTTCTGAAACGCTCCCGAAAACGAAGACAGATGATAGTACTATGATGATGGGTCCTATGATGATGGGTCACAAAGAAATTCGATCCCGAGGGAAAAAAAATCATCTTTTCACAACGTTTTATTAACTTTATTCACGCTCCATCATGTTATTACAGTTCATTGAAACGATACTTCACTAAAAATATCATGAAAATACTGAAATATAAAATCAGCAGTGGAATTACTGAATTACAATCAGCTGATTAGGGGTCAATGTACGCGCGAACGCCGAATTCGCGCGGCCCGCAACTAGCGATGGTACCACAATACCTAATAATTTACAACACTTGTCTAAATACCTAACTTATCTACTTAACCTACTATTTTGCCACTGTGCTTGTCTCCACGTAACCACTTTAATTCGAATTCACAGGTTAAATAAACCAAATAACTGGTTCGATTCCCCGCTCATGAAAAAAATACTTAAATAAAATGTTAAGTAGGTTAGAGTCATGCTTTTTTATCCATTGTGTAGGTTTGTTTATTATTCTGATGTATTCAGTTATGTACCTATTCAGATCAGTTCAGTACTAAGTTATTTAAAAAAAATTAGGTATGAAACAGCTTACCGATCCTCCGTGGCCTTATGAGATTCTCCAAGGCACATTAACATGTTGCCGTATTCACGAGCACTATAAACGGTCCTACGCGTTAGGCATTATTAAAACAAAACACAAAACGTAACAACAAGAACAATATCATTAATTAATAAATAACAAGTAATAACGACAATAATTTGATAAACAAAACAATTGAACTATCGCTTGTGATAGTCAACACGGAACTGTCTCAAAAACTAAAATTATTAATGTATCCTTGAAGCATGTGTAAATTCCACAACGCGAGGCGACACGAGGCAGCGTGTGTGTGAAAGAGAAGGGTAGAGTGAGTAGTATACCTAATACATTGTTTCGTACCGATCTAGGTAAGAGTCCGGCGCCCGCGAGGATATTGACCCTATTGTCAGCTGATTTTCTTTTTTAAATTTCACTACTGGTTTTATGTTTCAGTATTTTCATGATATTTTTAGTGAAATATCTTTGTGAATAAAGTTAATAAAACGTTGTGAAAAGATGATTTTTTTTCCTCGGGATCGAATTTCTTTGTGACCCATTATCATAGGTATCCTTAGTACTATCATCTGTCTTCGTTTTCAGGAGCGTTTCAGAAATACCCTGTATACAGAGATAAATCTGCTGAAGTGTCTCGATGTAATTCATAAAGGCGCTAAAATAAGGCGAACATGTCGAAAATATCATATCCCTCACCCGACTGTTATAAACAAACTGAAAATGAGACATTCTCAACAGAAAATTGGATTACCAACTATATTGACCCTACAAGAAGAGTTTGTATTAAATAGGTGGATTAACGCTAACGCTAAAAATAATTGTTTATTGGAAACAGTTAGCCAAATAATAAAAGAGGACATCTTTGACTGATTTTGGACCTGGACTATCAATCCAACAGCCAGAAGAAAGTTACCCTACCCCCACAGGATTTTTTTTTATAGGATAAGGGTGACAAACGGGCACAGAGTCGAACTGATGATATGTGGTTGCTGTGGCCCAAAGAGATCTACATCTATCCTCGATTACGAATCAAAATGCAGATGCGTTGTCAACCGTGAGGACTAAGGTGGAATGCCTCGTTTCCAGTAAAAAGGGTCTCCAGTTCTCTACACTTATCTGACGAAACAGAAGCGTAAAGTTGATATTTTACGCTGGTATTCTGTAAGAGCATGGTCCTTCCCGGTCCAACCGACCAATTCATGCTACAACTATACTACTAATATAGCTGCAACAAGGCTCCACGTAAAAAATCTTGAAGCAACACCACCAAAAGCCAAAGATAGCCAAGCACCTAAACAACTATTCCCTGGGAAAATCAAAAACATTGATGGATGTAACGCTGAAGTCAGTACTATGGTGTTATCATCTGCGACCATTTTCAAATGGCTTGAAAAAGAAGATTATATTGTATGACCGTGACAGCATCATTGAAGTTATAAAAGCACCTGTTTCTATACCAAGGGTATATATATAAAGGTTGAAGACATGGCCAAATTTTTGCTATGAATCCTACTGATATTATAAATGTGAAAATTTATGAGGATGTATGGATGTTTGTTACTCTTTCACGCAAAAACAATTGAATGGATTTTAATGTAACTTTACAATAATATAGCTCACATATCAGAATAACACATAAGCTATAATTCATAAAAATATTTTGTAAATTGGCCAAAATATAGCAATAAATGTTAAGTAAGTCTGAAAAAATCTGTCATCTGCGAGCTATTTTGGCGTGAACACGCATCACGCAAAAACCTGTGAGCCGATTTGGATGGGCTTTCACTGGCAGATAGCTGATGTTATAAGGAGTAACTTAGGCTACTTTTATTTTAGGGCTCCGCACAAAAAAAAATCACGCGGGTGAAGTCGCGGGGAACAGCTAGCTATAAGATAAAGCTTTCTAGTTCTTTTGGTAATTTTACGGTTTCTAGATAAGATTTTGTCAAATTCGCCTACCTCAATATGACGAGACTGATTCACTTAATTCTAAGTCTGTGATAGGTGATACAGATAATTTATGTGTAAAGCTATTTTTCTATTGTAGTTTGCTAATAAGCGTTGTTAATGTTCTAATTTTCATATTTGTCTTCTAATTAGTTACCTTCGACTGTGCCATTAAAAATTGGTTGTAAGTCTAGATAAACTTTAGTCATCATATGAAAGTCAATTTGTGTAACAAAATAGTGTTTTATTTTCAATTAGCTACCTTTTCTTGATAAGTTTTTCAGTGGTCAACTATTGGCGCAAAAGTGGTCATTTATTGGAGTGCACTGGTCAAACTTAGGCACATTCCCGTTTTTGGTATAATTAATGAAATCTATAAAAAACTTAAATATTTGGAATCACATAATTTATCTATATTGCAACATTAGTGATCAATAAACAACTTTGTAAATACATTTCTATGTTAAAACTAAATAATACCAGTTCAAAGCATTTCGAAGTCAAAATGTGTCCTTAACTGGTTTGGGACTGGTACACCCATCCTATTTATCCTTAGTAGATTAGTACTTTCTGCTTTTACGGATCCGTCTTGCATGATGCCATTTCAATAAAATACGGAATAAAAGTCAACAATCGTGATGATAACTTGAAAATTTTCGAAATAACACACAGCACATTACAGAGATATAGTATAAACTTCAGTTAGAGTTTATACTATATCTATGGCACATTAGCTTGTTTACTTTATCAGTAACGTCACGAGGGAATGTAATAAAAAATTAATTAATAAATTTATATGCATTTTTATGAATTGAAATCAACATTTCTCGTTTACTTTTAACAAAACCTATCATAAATATGCATTTTTTGATAATTTTTTACATGGTGCAAAATACCCTATTATTGGATTCTAAGACTTATTACAACAAATGTTCAAACTGCCTTCTTTCAGCCGCAACATCTCACATCAAAAGATCGGGTTATCAGACGGGCGAATCTTCCGTTACTAACAAATTCAACTGCTTCCGTTATTCTTTACCGTAGTTCAGCTACGTTTTCGATTGACTTTGAGTAAACCTTTTCTCAGGTGTTAGATGTCAGGTGAACGGACTGGCCACGACATTGTACCAGACCGCCCTATTCATCTGCCCCGGTATTTCTCATTGAGATATTCTCTAACTGAGCGGACATAGTGTGCCGGGCAGCCGACTTGCTGGAACCACATGTCTCTGTAAATGCTCAGTGGCACGTCTTCCAATAAATTTGGTAAATGATTTTGTATTAATCCAAATAAACTTCGCCATTCTGTCTCGCGTCTGACGTTAATTGCTGTTCATTGTTTATTTGTTTGTGGCCCTACCTACACGCGTAAGAATGAATGAAGAATTTAACAATAATATTATATATAACGAAGACGATATTACAGAATTAGAAGTGGAAGAGCGAGATAGTTTTGGTATAAATACGCCTAGAATTATAAAAATTATCAGAGAAACGGAGGAAACTTATGAGTAGAGGATTGTGAAGGGAAAGGGGAAAAAAACGACTGCTCGAGGATGACAACTTACGTAGAGAAACGGATATCGAGGTATATATTACATGCATTGAAAAGCTGCCCAAGCAATTTGCTTTGGCACGGTTATACAAAGAAAATAGAATTACTGATATAATTAGAGTTGAAGATTTAAATCCTTTTAAAGTAAGGTTGCAATTTCCGAATTAGGAAAGTGTTAAGAAGTTGACCGCTAAGTATTAGCGTCTTAAAGTCTTAGCGGTCAGCCATCGCAGAGTCTACATCACCTGAATATGCCTCGTGTAGAGGCGAAACACGTGTCGTATTGTCGTCAATGGTGTGTCTTTCCTAGTGTAGTGGTGGGGAGTAGTAGGGCTGGGATTAGTGGTGACGGGAATAGTGCACGCAATTGAGGGAGGGCGGGAGGTGCTCTTCAAACTAGGTAAGACACATCATTTTATTTTATCGAGCGGATGTACGCAAGGTAATTTTTACCAACTTTAATATAATAGATTTCCGCAAAGTAACGCCTGATTCTATTAAGTGTTAAGAAATTAAGTGCGACATTTATTTCTACGGGATGGAGAATACAATAGGAAATGTAGGTTAACTACTCTTATGGAACATAAGAGACGTGGAGTTAGAAATACCTGAAGAAAAAATTATGAAAAATATATCTTGCACAGATTCTGCAGAATTAATATCCGTAAAAAGGCTTAAGTGACTAAGTAACATGAAACATGAAGAAGAAGAAGTGCTTTGTTTCAAAGGGTCTTCCTTACCTTCATACGTATATGTTTATCCTGTTACACAATACTCACAATTTTGGAGGTTGGATCACATTCGCAAGTTATGCCCATTCAAGAAAACAATCTGCCCAAAGTGTGGGGGAGAACACGATAATTGTGGTATTAAAACATTCAAATGTTTAATTGTTCTGGTATTCACATGGCTTTAGCTAGGACTTGCCCTGCTTATTTTAACACTTTCACTGTCCGATTTTCAGACACAATAGTAAGACAATAGCAATGACCTATACAGGGTATTTTTGAAACGCTCCCGAAAACGAAGACAGACGACAGTACTAACTATATCTTTGATGATGGGTGAAATATAAAATCGATCCTGATGAAAAAAAAATCATCTTTTCACAACGTTTTATTAGCTTTATTCACGCTCCATCGTGTTAGTATAGTTAAATAAAACGTTAATTTCATTAAAAAAAACATGAAAATACTTAAACATAAAACCAGCAGTGGAATTACTGAATTACAAACAGCTGACTAGGGGTCAATGTACGCGCGAACGCCGAATTCGCGCGGCCCGCAACTAGCGATGGTACCACAATACCTAATAATTCACATAACTTGTCTAAATACCTAACTCCATTCATTTCGAGGCAGATGTGGGCTTGGTGTTGCGTCTCCTCATGCAGGCGGGGCATCATCGTGTGGTCTTCGACACAGTCTGCACGTAGTTTGTCGAAAACATCCACGATCCTTTGGCGCATTTCGTCAGCACTATCACACTCACGATTAAAAACCCTTTCTTTCACATACCCCACAGAAAGAAGTCTAACGGGGTCAGATCTGATAAGCGAGGTGGCCAAGCGTGTGGTCCTAGTCTGCCAATCCAGCGATCATCAAATAATTCGGTAAGGCGCTCACGGACGAACCTCACGACATGTGGAGGTACACCATCATGCTGGAACCATGTGCGGCGATATTCATCCAACGATAGGTCGTCTAAAATGTCAACCAACTGTTCATTTATAAAGTTTAGGTACCACTGTCCGTTAAGTCGCTGTGGCAGAAACACTGGTCCCAGTATGCGATCCTTAAATAAACCTGCCCATACGTTAACCGACCATCGGGTTTGGTGCCCGGTTTGTCGAACAGCGTGCGGGTTAACCTCTGAATACACGTGTGTATTTCTTCGGTTCCACAGGCCGTTTCTGGTAAATGTCGACTCGTCCGTCCAGATAACGTGCTCAATGGAACCAGGCACACGTTGTTGTTGGTCTAATAACCAACGGCAGAAAACTCGTCGGCGGTCATGATCGCCGGGAACTAAAGCTTGCACTTTGTGAACTTTGTATGGCCGCATTCGGTTACGCTTTAACACTTTGTGAACTGAACAGTATGACACACTTGTTCCATCCCGACGTCTCAATAATTTAGCGATACTTCGTGTACCTAGGTTCGGATACCGGCGAACGACATCTAAAATGCGCTCCTCGGAGTGAACAGTCACTTGACTTCCACCTCCTGCCGCTACGGGAGCAATGGGCCGATTTTCCAACACTCGCTGAAATGCTGCTGTTATCAGACGAGAGTCAGCTGGGTGTCGAGCGGTTGGGAATTTCTCTCGGTAAATTCGTAATGCACGCGAAGCATTCCCGCAAGCTTCTCCAAGGCACATTAACATGTTGCCGTATTCACGACCACTATAAACGTACGCGTTAGGCATTATTAAAACAAAAAAGAAACACAAAACGTAACAACAAGAATAACACGTAATAACAAGTAGGTAATACCAAGTAATAACAATAAGAATTTAATAAACAAAACAATTGAACTGTCGCTCGCGCACGCGTGTCCAAAGTCAACACGGAACTGTCTCAAAAACTAAAATTAATAATGAATCCCGCCAAAACTGAAGCCTACTGCGTCCTAACGTCCTTGCCTTGTCCACTTTGAACATTCCCACAGACCATCAAATGTTATGACATTGCCAACTTTTATTTTATAAGTTTAGTTTCCATATGATCCCTACGACTTGTCTTTTATATGGAATTTAGAAGTTATAGTTGTAATTTTTTTAATACAATTAGACAATCAATTGTACCCTGACGAAACAAGCAGTTCGTTACTACAAAAATGATATTGAAATTAATAAACGTACTTACTTGGGTACTCACTTAAATAATTATAAACACTATTTCATCGTTATCTTTGATTTTGTACAAGAAAATAGAAATAAAATGGTATTGAATAATTTAATAGTTAAAATCAATTGCAATTATGATCGACAGTTAATTAATCTAAAAAATAATTGTTTTACTTTACTTTTATTGACTTTCCGTTTTTAATCCATCCAATACTTTGATTTGAAAAGAGATACGTCAAAACTATTAAAAATTACTTGCAAGTTTTATTGTAATTGCCGCCTCTAATTCTTATGTCGCTTGCAAACAAATCTTAGTAGGTAAATTTGGGGAATTCCCCATATGTTGGCAACGCTGACGCGAGGTGACACACAGTCGGCCGGGCGGCGGCAGCGCGTGGTACGAAGGGGGCGCGACGGGGGAATGCTCGCCAGTATTACTGTGCGCGCACGCTATTGGTTCCTCATTCTTCCCGCGCTTTGAAAAAGCGATGTTTCCCAATATACAGTCGCACACACAGCTTTCTTTGCACGACGCGCGACGATGGTTTTAAAAAGGAAGGAAAGAAAAATTATTTATATCTATTGTTTTATGACTGAACTAGTGAACGAAAAGGTAAATAGAAGGTGAATGGGGAAAACTGTGCAGTAAAGTTAAATGTATTGAGGAAGAATACCGAAAAAATTACCATGTGGTCAACCTGATGACGGAAACATTTATCATTCGCATTGATGATGATGATTCTGATGAGTGATGATGAAGTAGCATCCAGTAACACCAACACACTATCGACATCTACTCGTAGCTTCCATGTTCCATGTTCCAACGGTAGAATGGATGGCGTGTCACCCTTAGCTTATGTTTTCTTGTTACAAACTACTTTATTTTACGATAGAAATAAAAAATAATGCTCAAGTAAACATTATCTATTTTTAATTTCAACCTCTTCCAAAGTTCTAAGTAGCTAGTAAAGTACCTATTATGATTCTACAATAAAACCATTAATTACTATTATAATATTATAAAACAATAGCCTAGTACCATGTAGTACTTTAGAACGCGACTGTAACCATGC
Source organism: Parnassius orleans (assembly GCA_029286625.1). Lineage (NCBI taxonomy): Eukaryota > Metazoa > Arthropoda > Insecta > Lepidoptera > Papilionidae > Parnassius > Parnassius orleans. The sequence continues at coordinate 9,238 of JAGSMP010000683.1, forward strand.
GCAGACACACCCCCTCCACTATCGCTCAGCGTTCTTTTTACGTGACGGGACCGGTACCGAGCTAGATTAAAGAGTTTGGCTTCGACGCGGGTATTAACCCTAGTCAGCTGATTTTATGATTTATTTATTTTAAATTCCACTGCTGGTTTAATTTTTAAGTATTTTCATGATTTTTTTAATGAAATTAACGTTTTATTTAACTATACTAACACGATGGAGCGTGAATAAAGCTAAAACGTTGTGAAAAGATGATTTTTTTTCATCAGGATCGACTTTATATTTCACCCATCATCAAAGATATAGTTAGTACTGTCGTCTGTCTTCGTTTTCGGGAGCGTTCCAAAAATACCCTGTACATAGTGCACGGGACAGCGAAAGGGTTAAAGAAAGGAAGTTGCGAGAACTTATGGCCGAATTTAATTGCACATAGAGGAAGGCTTTAACAATCTGTGTGGCGCCAACATCACAAGAGAAACGGACCTAAAACTTACAGGACAAAACTACATCCAGCAGGAGATGTATAATTATAAAACACCGAAGAGGGAAGCGGCTACTACCCACAATGTTCCTGCTTTTGCAGAAGTAACACCCAATGGTATAATGCATAACGAAGATAATATTAGCCAATGTTAAATTAATGTATCGTCGTCCCGCCGACGCAAAACAAAAAATGAGAAAAGAAATTATCATCATAATCAGAGCGTGATACGTCATTACGACGTAATAGATTTGAACTTAATACTAGCTATAGTGAGGCAAATAACATCAAATCTTCTGGTAAAATATCTTTTAGTGAGCTAATTATGAGGTTAAATCTATTAAAACGGTTAGGGGACATTTGCAATTAAGTAATTATGGCATAGAAGCTATTTAAGTAAAAAATTTGAATTGTCAGGATTTAGAAAATATTGTTTTTATCTATTGTCCTTAGTCCTACTAAATGTAGAAAATAATTCATCCCAATCTCTTTGGCAGGTAGATTGGGATGAATTATTTTCTACATTTAGTTGTAAAACCGTAATCATGGTCGTACAAGACTGATAACACATATATTTGATGCGCTTTTAGATGCTAACTTTGCTGTATTAAATAATGGAGAAAGCACTCGACTACACTAGATTAGTGAATGGAGTCTTAAAAGCGTCATCTCCTAATTTATCGCTCATTACGTCTGACAGGAGTTCCGGCTCTACAAGTTGCAGAGCAACCCGCCAACCAACACGTAGATGCCGCCGTAGATCTCCTTGTGGATGACTCAGACGACGATGGAATAGTCGCCCAGGAACAAGAGCAAATGAGGAGCATATTGGAAGAGGCGATTAGGGAAACGCGCAGTACGTCTCTCGAGAATCGACCGCGACTTCCCCGCATACCCCTAAGTAAGCGGAATCGGGCTTGTCGTGAGGACTCCAAACCCAATGCTGGTGACCTATTTGGAAGCCAGCCGGGACCTTTGCGAAACAGACTCAATTATTTTTGGCGCCGCACTGGCAGTATGCTGTATTATTGGCGTCAAGCTCTCCACTGCTGGACGTGCTACACAAAGTAGCGCCATCCCAGCCTGGAGAAAAAGAATTGAAGACCGTATCGCAAAGGCAAGAGCCCTAATCAACAGATTGACAAGCTACAGGTCGGGCAATAACAGGCCAAGAATTGTGCGCACCGTCAGGATGGCGTTTACCTGGACAAATGTCAGTCTGTCCTAGCCGGATATTACGCAAAAACTGACGGAGCGCATAGACAACCTGAAGCAGAGAATCGCTGCTTGGGGAAAACGGATTCGGCGATACACCGAGAGGTCGACACGGTTCAACTAGAGTCGTCTCTTCCAGAGTGATAAGAAAAGGCTCTATAAATCTTTGGAGCGACCAATGGTACGTGGAAGGGCCAAGCACCGAAACAGGCCGACACTGTCGCATTCTGTGGTCAGAGCCCGTAAACCTCAGCGAGAGCCCTTGGACAGAATTTGTGGCGAGCCAGTGTGCGAATGTTACGCCCATGGACCACGTCATCTCTATTTTCTAGTTTCTCTAGTTTCTCGACTCCACAGAGTCAGTAATTCATTCTTGGGGCAATGTATACGCTATTACAACAAGGTCCCGGAAAGTGTACAGGCTCTCTCTATTACCAAGTTTAAATGTTTTGTTAAGCTGAAACTGTATAAAAAGGGTTATTATAGTATAAATTAATACATGATTGATAATAACCCCTGGGAATGAGGTGGTCGCTACCAAGCAGTTTCTAAAATAAATTTTGTACTTAAATAGTTTGTACAACCATTAATGTAAAATTTACTTTTAAAAAAAAGTTCCGCTGGGTTTCTTGCTGGTTCTTCCCAGGACAGAGGTTTTTTTTCGAACTAGTGGTAAAGTAAAAAATGACTTTCAATAAGAATTACACATGTAATCTATATTGAATAAAAAATTATTCTATTCTATTCTATTCATCATAATGCCGGATGACGTATCTGAGGCGGTCCATAGGGTCCCGAACTGGAAAAGTCCGGGACTCGACGGGCTGCATCACTACTAGCTAAAGGGAATCTTGGTGTGTCACGCTGTGCTAACCCGACAGTTTCAAGAGGCTTTCGACCAGAAGTCGCTCCTGAGCCTCTTCACTACTGGGATCATTCATTTGGTTTCTAAAGATCAGGAAACAACAGACTCGAGCAAATACCGCCCCATCACGTGCCTACTTACCATATACAAGACACTAACATCCATTTTGAGCGCGAGAATCACTCGTCACCTGAACTCAAATCAAGTGATGTCGCGCGCTCAAAATGGATGTGGTCGTGGAACCAAGGAACTACTCCTCATTGACGCGGTCATTGACAAGGTGTTTGAAGGCAATCGTTGGAACTTCTCCGCCGCCTGGATAGACCACAGAAAGGCATTCGACTCGTTGCCTCATACATGGCTGAAGAGGGTCCTCGAGCTGTACAAGGTTGACTGTACAGTTAGAAACTTCCTCGGGCAGTGTATGGGGCAGTGAAGTACGATCCTATGTCATCTAGGCGAGCGGATGGCGACTGCGGAGTACCACATAAGGATAAGATGGGGTATCTTCCAGAGCGATTGTTTGAGTCTAATTAGGTTTTGTCTCTCTCTGAACCCTCTCATTACATTACTGGAGGGCTCCGGGAGGCGATTTCAGCTTCGGAAAGGAGGTACAAAAGTGACCTACCTTTTCTATATGGATGATCTCAAGTTATTCGCCTCCAGTCGCTCCCATTTTATGGAATTGCTAAACATCACTTGTGATTTTAGCAATCCTATTAGAATGGAGCTGGGGACGGATAAGTGTGCGGTCTTCCATGTTGAGAGGGGTAGGGTAGTTAACTCTGAGGGCATAGACTTATCTATGCCCATCAACATAAGGACCCTTTTCGAGGCTGAAACATACCGATACCTGGGTATGTCACAAAATATAGGTATTGATGAGGCAGACATGAAACAATCAGTTTGCGATCTGTTTTATGCACGCTTGACCAAAGTGCTTCACAGCCTTTTGTCGGGCGTGAATAAGACACAGGCATATAACGGTTGGGTCATGCCTGTTCTCATGAATACCTTTGGCATACTCAGGTGGACTCAGACCGAACTGAACGCTCTGGATAGAAAAGTCCGCACTAATATGACGTCCCATAGGATGCACCATCCGAGATCGTTGGTGATGAGGCTGTACTTGCCGCAGAAGCATGGTGGGCGTGGCTTTTTAAGCGCTCTTACAGCTCGCGAAGTGTGCAGCCTTCGACATTACTTCCTGACGAGATCGGATGATCCATTTTATAAGGACGTCATTTTATGTGATAAAGGGCTTACCTTTCTATCCTTAGCCAATGAGCAATGGCAAAACCCGGCAGTACAGAGCATTTCTGACCGTGAGACCGTATGGAAGGAGATAGAGTTCCACAAGGCCATGAGCCTTTTGTAGATACGGTCATCTGCCTTCACTGGCTACGCTTCGGTGACCTCTTTGCGGAAACCGAGAGTTTTGTCTGTACGATACAGGATCAGGTTATTAAGACCAACAACTATCGGAGATACATCCAAAAGGATGGCGCCGTCGACATCTGTCGAGCTTGTCGCCATCCCGGTGAGTCACTTAGGCATGTCACCTCCGGTTGTTCGGCTCTTTCTAACTCTGAGTACATGCACAGACACAATCTACACCAGGAGCTCACTCTAAAATACGGTCTCGAGGATCGGAAACTGCCTTATTATAAGTACATGCCGGCAGCCGTGCTCGAAAATTACCGCACCAGGCTCTACTGGGACCGGGCCATCATCACAGACAGGACTATTCTTGCGAATAAGCCTGATATTGTGCTGATGGACCGGGCACAGTCAAGGATATTTTTGGTCGCCATTACCATTCCGTATGACGAGAACCTCGTGAAAGCCGAAACAGATAAGAAAACAAAATATCTGGACCTGGCTCACGAGGTGACCGACATGTGAGGTGGTCTGCCAACCCACACATATGCAATAAATGAAACCACATACTTGTTATCGCCTTTGCTGACCATATACAAAAAATGAACGTAATCGGTCCAGTAATTAGGTCAAAAAGTAGAGTTTTAATTTTAAGCAAATTTGAACTCTCTATAGAATTGGGTCACTAAGTCAATGATTCAATGAACTTGAATCCTTGAACATTAAAAGCGACGTTGCCGCAGTTCAAACTATTGCGACGTATCGACAGCGGTGTCTTTGGCGGCGTCCATAAACAAGCGGCACGAGGCATGCGGCGTTCTTCAAAGGCAACGGCGCAGTGCGCGCGCCTGTGTCGTAGAGGGACACCTGTTATCGACCATTAGCTTCTTTCAAAGGGGTAATGATCGATAAACAAAAAAAAATGTTTAGCTTTAAACACTTAGGGCATGTTTTTTTTTGAATTATCCTGTTGTTATGATAATTCTAAAAACACTACGACCTAAGTATTTAAAGCTAAACCTTAAAGCTTTTTTGTTTGAGTGTGTTCTTGTAGATTTAGAGATAGTAAATTATTTTGACATGATAAAAACCCCATAAAAACAACCAATTAAAAAAGTCATATTTACTTACCCGTTTCGTAGGAAGTCACAAAACGGTAGTTTCTTAAGTTCAATTGTACAAAAATAAACTTTTTTTAACAATCAATAACTTGTCGATTGTTATCAAATCAAAAATCAAAATTACTTGTATTCAAATGTAGTAGGTAAGTAGTTGTAAAAAGAAAAGTATCGATAAACGATAATTTAACCTTGTGGCCGCCCTATTTATTACTTTTATTATTTTCACCATTTTGGAATTTGGAAGTTTGCCTTTCAGTTCACCGCAATTCTTCCAGAATATAGGTGCGTTTTCGCTGCTTACGCGCATTGCTTCAAGTGATTTATTTTTCGTAAGATAAATACAATTAGTCCAACAATTTTTTTACGGTGAAATAGACACTTATTAGGTAATTGACTTTGTGTGTGTAAATAGTGTTTTTAAGTACGTTTATTTTTATTTTTTCACTGTGATATTGACACTACTTGACTTTTGTGTGTACGTGTTGGCGGCGGAAAATGCCAAGACAGTAGCATTTTTACAGTGTGGCAGAGTATACAGACATGGTTTTATTGTATGGCGAATGCCGCCAAAATTCAGCGTTAACTCTGCGTACGTACTTATCGTGAGAGATACGGCGCATCTCGCGTCTGCTCTACTAGCATCCGGACAATCCTAGGTGCTGCCCAAAGAATCAGGGAAAATCAGCGCATAGTGCCCAACACTCTTGAAGGAGTTGCTCCGCGTCACTTTCCACCCTCGTTCTAACAACGAGTCTTAGACCATTTCGATCGGAATCCAACCTGTAGCCTTAGACAAGCTGGGCGTGTGTTTAGAGTGAGGCATAGAACAATACCGAGTGCTGAGGACAAACTACGTCCTTATAAATATGCTGGGTGCAGGCGCTGCTGCCTGATAAGCCGATTAGAGAGTCTTACTGCCAGTGGGTACTGGAAAAAATGTCTCAAGACCAACGTTTCCTATCAAATGTGTTTTGGACAGATGAAAGCACGTTTACTCGAAACGGCATATGGAACCGACAAACCATGCGTCACTGGAGCCATACGAATCCTCATTTATTTAGAGAATCAGCTCATCAATACCGATTTTCCATTAATGTTTGGGCAGGCATTCACGGAGATGAAATAATCGGCCCTATTTTTATTGACGGAAACCTGAATGCACAGAAGTTTCTCAATATTCTTAACGGCCCAATAACAGAATATTTAGAAGGATTGTCTGTGGCAGCTTACGAGCGGGTATGGTTCCAGTTAGATGGAGCTCCTCCACACTCCGTACCCCTCGCGAGAGAGCGGCTTAACACCATGTTCGGCGAACAATGGACAGGGCGCTATGGCCCTCGCAGGTGGCCAGCTCGGTCGCCCGACCTCACTCCTCTAGACTTCTTTTTATGGGGCTTTATTAAAAATGAGGTGTACTCAAAGATATCTGAAACCGAAGATGAACTGCGCAATCGTATTGTTGCCGCCTTTGACAAATTAAAAGCCCTCGCTCTGGATCCTGAACGTAATTTTTGAGCAGGCTTCAGGACAACATTATGCGGCGACGTAACTTGTGCATTCAAGAACGTGGCGGACATTTTCAAAATTTTAAAATTTAGGGTTCCATTAAATTTTGCAACTAATATGCAATAATATTTATTTCGTTCAGTTCCATTTTCGCGAAATAAAAACGTGGCGGTAAAAATACCTAAACAGTTTAGTGAGTAAGTTTTTATTTCGTCGCACATTGTTAAACGAACCAAAGGCCGTGCCGACAATAACGCTGCCTGCCGCCAACTGCCATGCCACCTGCGTGCAACGTTACCACTCTTCCAAGAGGTCAAGGTACGTAGTCTCAACAGAGTGTTTACTTCTACTGAATTCATTTTAATATTTATTTTGTATGAAAATTTCACTTTTTTTATTTAACGGGTTTTAATTTAATATTTAGACTAGTATTACTTGTGTTTCATTTATTGCATATAATGTGGATTCCTTACTGTATATATATTTATGTATATTTATTTACTATATCCTTTTATACAGTATGTAACAAAAGACCCGTTGGTCGTTTCAGGGACGTATAGGTGTACACATAGTCATGGCAATTATGATAATGAATTTTAATTTTTTTGGTTGCTTTAAATGGGGTTTTAGAGTTTCTAATCAGATAACTTACTAAATTTAATATTTCTAAAAATGTTATTTGCTTCTGAACTTACCGACACGTGCCGACATATTATCTACGGCCGCTGTGAGGTCACTGACACGGCCGCCACAAAGCTAGCAGCTGCGCGGCGCAAGCTTCCCCAAGATTTTTGTGTAAATCGTTATACCTATCTAGACACAGTTATTCTCAGAAAATTTAAATTTAAAAATAATAGAATTTATAATGAAATATATTCTTTTTAATAATGTGCTGGCAGTTTATGAATATTCCATTTCCCTTCTTGAATACCTAATACTATTTAATATGTTAATATTTATTTTATACTTTATAATATCTTACAAATATCATTTTAAGAAGCCAATTAACACTAGAAGCGCCGACGTCCCATTTTTGTCCCACCCGCAAGTTTGATCGTCTCTAACTTTTTATTTTTTTTATTTAGGCCGATGAAACTTTTTGACATTTATTTATTTGATGTAGTGAACTAATTTAAAATGTTTCCAATTTTATAACAAGAATAGTTTATGAAAAAAAACGATTTACCTAGAACTGCCGCTGGGTCATTTTTGTCCCGTCCCTGTTTTAATCAATAAGTTTATACAATGTCTCGTAATCACTTTCGTAAGAAAATGAAGTACTTCGATTCGATGACAAGTCTGATAGACGCTAAAGACTGAGCGAAGGTAAGTTTGCTATGATCTCCGAAATATGTTACGAATTAATTACTAATGAACTAGTTTGTTACATACCAGAGCCATACATAACGAGTGACGAATAACGTTTTCCTTCTAAGTGCCGCTGCTGATTCACCCAGTTTATTAGCTTTAAACCACCAGAATATACGAACAATAATTTTGCGTGACTGAAGACAAAGATCAAAATCATGTAATAAATGCGTATCCTTATCTTGAAAAAAATGAAAATTGACCAAATGAGCATTTAGGTGACAGGGTTGTGAAGAAATTTACCTTACGTTACTTTACATCAATAAGGGCAGAAATGTTACTTATGATAACTTTTTCACTTCCCTTTCATAAGCAGAATATTTGAAGTCTAAAATACTAGTAAACGTAGGCACAGTCAATAGAGCTCGCAGAGAAATACCAGTTTCCGTGAAGACGGCAAAACAGTAGCTTCGTAAATTTTTGCTAAAACAGGTGGTATAACTTTGACTGTTTATCAGGTTAAGCCTAATTAAAATTTCCTAATGCTCAGCACCATGCATCCCGACATAATAATAGACTCTAGGTAAAAAAAAATCTGACTCTGTGTTATTTTAAAACAGCTCGAATCTGGAGTAGATGTCGTAGATCAAATGGGTCGTAAATATAAAGGCGCCTTCAAGACGTTGGCCAGTTCATAAATTTTATAATTTGTTAGATTTAGTGGGTATAAATGCATAGGTATTATATGAAGTTATTAACAACAGCAAAATTAAATGCAGTTGCTTTTTATTGCAATTGGGAAAGAATTGGGAGCAAAGTATATAACTAGTAGAAAAACTCCTGTAGCAATTCCCACCAGAGATACAAGAAAAACGTACAAGGAGTCAAGTATAGACAAAAAGCTCAAATAATAAATTTAGTACAGTAACAATAATTATTTTGTGAGTTGTGATAATTTCTCTACATATTATATAATTTAAAATTAAAAAAAAATTATACAACCGACTTCAATATAAATTATTAAGAATAACTCAAAAACTATTGGTTAGACTTTGATCAAATTTATATGGGACCACATGTGAAGTACCAGCTTTCAAATAAAAAAAGGATCATCGTAATCGGTTCACCCAGAAGAAAGTTATGAGGTAAAACACATAAAAGAATACAATCGAAATGAGTACCTCCTCCTGTTTGAAGTCGGTAGAAAACAAAGTCGCTGACCTTAGATCTTTTAAACTACGCAATGGATTTTGATGATTTTTTTTGTGTATTTGAATGAATCCTTAGATTCACATTTGGACCCGGTAGGTGGCGCTGTTGTCATGATTCAGGAATCACCCGTACGAAGTCGGGGCGGATCGTTAGTTTTTACTAAATCAAAAAATAGTTTAATTGTTTTTCCTAATTTGTTATGCTTTTGTTTTTCAAGCATTAAGAGTTTAGTTTAATTTGATTAATAAACATGTTTCACATATTTTACAAATAGTTTTAATCATAACTTTCGTATATTATACCAATAATCATTAAAAAATAGACTGGGTATTAAACTTCGGCGCTTCCAGTGTTAACGAGAACGATTTTAAGACCCGCTAAGTAGATGACGATGTTTTGACGAGATCTAACAGTTTCTGAAATTACGTTCATTACAATCTATCAAAGTCATCTACTGAACATCACTGAACATACTGACTTCCCCACAGATAATCTCATAATTTGCCATACTTTCCACTTTTGGCAGGCGGGTTGGCAACCGCAGTATGTTTACTTTGGATTTAGTTGTTGTTAAGAAGATTCTGTGAAGATGGTGCCACACCCTCGGGACGATTTGGGTTATTGGATAGTCTTTCAACCCCAATACACATTGTATTTGAATATTATGTTATAAATTTCGACTTTATTACTAAATAGATCTGGGGAAAATATTTAAAAAACGTTATTTCAAGCATAAAATATCGTGATTAATTCCAAATTTGCAACTATTTGTAGGAGAAATTTAGTATGTATTTTTCATATGAAATTTTATTCGATAAAGAATATGTAACAAGAATTATTTTTTAAATAAATTCATATTATTGTTTATTACAAGAATGTAATAAAAAAACAAAATTACTATAAAATACGCCGCATTTCGCACGCTCCTCATACTCAAAACCGTTTCCGACGAAGGACTTAGGTATAGGAAAAACCCAAAGAAACCCCATTCTGAGTGATCTAAGATTAAACCGTTACGACATTGCCAACGTTTATTTTATTTTATTTATTTTGTTTATTTTATTTATAAGTATAGTTATCCCTACGACTAGTCTTCATATGGAATATAGAAGTTATGGTTGTCATTTTTAATACAATTACACTATCAATTGTACCCTGACGCAACAAGCAGTTCTTTACTACAAAAAATATATTGAAATTAATAAACGTACCTTATTGGGTACTCAGTACTCACACAATTATAAACACTATTTCATCGTTATCTTTGATTTTGTATAAGAAAATAGAAATTAAATGGTACTGAATAATTTAATAGTTACAGTGGGTGTTCAAATTATTATACTCAACATATTTATTCCGTTTATTTAGTACTTAAAACCAATTATACTTTACAACGACGGTTTTAGTTCAATCAAATAAATTGAAAATGATTAATAATTTTATGCTTTATAGTTTACAACACTAAAATTGTCTACTTTTAACTAGGCAACACTGTAATAGCCGCTATTTTGTTTTGTTGTCAATTTTGCATTTCTGTAAGCACGTGCTCTCTGTGTCTTTATTATAACTAAGTGAGGGATTTATTCAGTAAAAGGTATGTTTTATTGGTTTTACTTTGTAATTAGTTATTATTCTTCTTGCATTTCGCTGTTTTTTGCTGTCTAATACATATTTTATTTTAAAATTCGTCTTTTTCATCAACATAACCTCACTTTCAATAGATTTGAAGATGGGGAAGCGTTCTGACGTGTCTCCAAAAAAGAAAACTGAAATTAAGACTTTGCTACAACACTGTAAATATTCTCAAAGGAAAATAGCAGAAATGTGCAAGGTTTCTCAATCAACAGTGCGTAATATCAGTAAAGCTGTGCAACAAGGAGTCCATGACGCCGAAACGTTCCGGAAAATGTGGACGCAAACGCATCACTACGCTCGAGATGAGCGAAAATTCGGCAATAACCATAGAAAATCGGAATAAACCCAGAAAAGTCATTAGAGATATTCTCGAAGAGGCTGGAGTGACTCTGTCCGACATGACGTTACGTAGAAGATGGAAGGAACAAAACTTTTCCTGCCGTCGACCATTGAAGAAGCCGAAATTGACTCCTGTCATGCGTCTGAAACGCCTAGAGTTTGCAAAAAAATATAAACAGTGGACTGCAGAAGACTGGCATAAGGTAATATATTGTATTTTAAACGTATTTTGTATTGTATCACTGTATGGACATGTCTTTACTAATGTGAATTGATCATGTTTGGGATTTCTAGGTTTGCTTCTCTGATGAGTCGAGTATCCAGATCTTGCAAGACCATACGCAGTTTGTTCGTAGGAGACCAAATGAGAAATTCAAAGAAGACTGTATAGTAGAGAGAGTGAAGCATCCACTATCCATAATGATCTGGGGAGTTATCAGTGCAAAGGGTAACGGACGCCTCTACATAGTGGAAAACACCATGCGGCAGAATCAGTACATTAAAGTTCTGTCAGAAAACTGATCCCACAGACATCAGAATGGTTTCTAATAAGGATTTCCTGTTTATGCACGACTCAGCCCAATGTCATAAAGCAAAAAGTGACAAAATTCTAAATGACCATCAGATAAAGGTGTTGGAATGGCCTGGTAACTCTCCAGATCTAAACCCCATAGAAAATGTGTGGGCTACATTAAAAAGGAAATAGCTAAAGAAAAATCATAACTAATAAACAAAACTGATTGAGAAGATAATCAAAGCTTGGTTTAACACCCCAGAATTAAAAACAATATCAAAAAATTGCATAGACAGCATGCCTCGTCGACTTCAAGAAGTTATTGCACAAAAGGGTGGTTTTACGAAATATTAATTTGTAAAAAAACTTGAATTAAATTAACTTTTTACACCAAAACATGTTTAATTATTTTCAGAAATAGTTTTATAAGCTCTAGTAAAAAAAAAAAACCAGTTATGAAGATTAAATTTATTACTTAAAGAAATTTAAACTTAAAAAAAATCTAATTACATGGTTTGAGTATAATAATTTGAACACCCACTGTAAAATCAATTGCAATTATGATCGACAGTTAATTAATCTATCAGAATTCATGTAAAAAATAATACTTTTACTTTATTTTAATTGAATTTCCGCATTTAATCCGACCAATACTTTGAATTTAAAAAGAGGTACGTCAAAATTATTAAAAATTACTTGCAAGTTTTATGGTACTCGTAATTGCCGCCTCTAATTCTTATGTCGCCGGCAAACTAAATTTCGGTGCAACATGGCAGCGTTGCCAACACCAATTTGTCAAATTCCCCGAAAATTCATGTCAAATTCCCTAATTTAAGAACAAAACTTCAACAGATTCCCCATAAATTTCCCTCAATTTTATTTTAAGAAATGAATCAATTTTCAACTAATTTTATAAGATTTACTTTTTAACTAACATATTCATAAGTAACCTAACAAAATGTTAAGATAGGTATTTAGATTTCTTGAAAAAAGGGGTTCTGACTTGGCCCTGGCTATCGATTTTCAAAATCCTTGCATTTTCCCCGCATAATACCAATCCCCATAAAATCCCCAACCAACTTTAAATCCCCGCAATTTGGGAAATTCCCCACATGTTGGCAACGCTGACATGTGTAAATTCCACAACGCGAGGCGGCGAGTCGGCCGGGCGGCGGCAGCGCGTGTGTGAAAGGGAAGGGTAGAGTGAGTAGTATATCTAATGCATTGTTTCGTAGCGAGCTAGATAAGAGTTCGGCGCCCACGGGGATATTGACCTTATTGTCAGCTGATTTTCTTTTAAGTTTCACTGTTGGTTTTATGTTTAAGTATTTTCATGATTTTTTTAATGAAATTATCGTTTCATTTAGCTGTACTAACATGATGGAGCGTGAATAAAGTTAATAAAACGTTGTGAAAAGATGATTTTTTTCCTAGGGATCGAATTTCTTTGTGACCCATTATCAAAGGTAGCCTTAGTACTATCGTCTGTCTTCGTTTTCGGGAGCGTTTCACTAACACCCGGTATACAATTGCCGTCGGCGATGACGTTCCAACGACTTCACATTCGTATGTACAATACTGGCAGTGTACATGGCCGTGATCAACAACGTACAGATTCAGGAAGACCGAGAATGTACGACGACGACATCGAGGAGCACATTCTCGACATGTTTGGGGAAGATCCGACGCGGAACACGCGCTCGGTGGCACATGAACTAGGTGTGAACTATATGCGCGTTTGGAGAGCCCTCAAAGATGATGGCCAGCACCCGTATCATTATCGTCGAGTTCAGTGTCTTCTTCCCAACGACTACGAGCCGAGAATGGATTACTGTAGATGGTTACTCGATCAGGTTGAAGGAGATCCTGAATTTTTGAACCGCGTACTTTTCACGTATGAGTGCTCTTTTGTTAGAACAGGTGTATTTAACGCTCATAATGAACACGTATGGTCAACGACAAATCCGCATTCTTATAAACCAAGCCACTTTCAACACCGATGGAAATTCAAAATCAATGTGTGGGCGGGAATTATAGGTGACAAAATTATTGGTTCGTATTTTCTTGACCACACAATAAGCGGTGAAAACTACGGACGCTTTTTGTGAGAAGAAATAGGCGATGAACTTGACGAATAAATCTAGACCTCGTTCGTCGCATGTGGCTTCAACACGATGGCCCACCACCGCATTTCTCCCGTTGTGTAAGATTTTTTTTGGATATTGGTGAAAGATTGATTGACGGTGGTGGACTGGTCAACTGGCCGGCGCGATCACCTGATCTCACACCTTTAGATTTTTATCTCTGGGGTACGATTAAGCAGTCTGTATTCCAAAAAACATGCGATAACGAGACGGAAATGCGTATGCGAATAGTCACATCCTTTGAAAAATAAAAGTCCGAAATATCTTTTATGCAACGCGTGCGTTCAGATATTATAAGCCGGTGTCGCAAACGCTAAGAGTTACAAGGCGGACCTATTGAACAACACCTTCGTGGTCGTCAAGTAGACATAGTGATGAATTAGTGTTTGTGTTTATTTACCACAATCGGTCAAAATAAAATTTTAAAAGTTGTGATTATCGACTACTAAAGTGATAACAACTGAGTGATGTTACGAGGTCACGACCATAGTGCAGTTAGTGTAGATATGACGCGCGCGACGCGCGCGCCCAGTCTTTGATGTACACCGCCGCCGGCCGCCGCTGCTTGCTGTTTCGCTTTAGTTGCTTGATAATTCCAGGCAGAGGTAGTCAATCCACATAAAATTTCCAAATATTATTTAATGATTATTTTTATGTCGAGTTTTCTGAAGTAAAGTTATTTCTATACGTTTGAATACTGATTCTGATAACGCACTTAACGGGAACCACAGGGTTTTAAAAAAAAATTGTGTATTTATTTAGCCCAACCAGATGAGAATACTTTATAAATACCCCAATAATAATAATAATGTTTACTTTATTTGCACTCACAAGTTTACATTGCCTTGTAATAATACTATTGGAGGTATAACCATTTTAATTTGTGAGAGCCTGGTGTTAGTACTAGGAAAGACCTGTATGACTAATCACCAAACTCTCGTCCCTTAGAGAGATATGCGTGTGTGTTTGTATGATATTTTAAATAATGGGAGTTATCAGAGATTCTGTTTCTGTGTAGTTTAAGCCCAAAAGCCATTCCGTTACTCTTGTTTTTAAGGAATATTTATTCATAGAAAATATTAGTATAGCCTTATTTATCCTATTGTAAAGAAGACTACCAAGATAAGAAAAGAATCTACGAGAAAAATTTGAATAACATTTTGACTTTTACAAACTATTCTTACCCCTTCCTGAGATTGGAGAAGACATGCTATTGTATGGTAACGAATAATGTTTTTTTAGAACAGTTTGTAAAATAAACATTTGCCTAACAGTAAGTACCCAGCAACGTTTGTATAGTTCAGCTGTTCAAAATAAAAATGGCAATGAAAACCCAACTTTTAGAATTGCTCTTTACGTGCGTTTCAACCCTATAAGACAGGTTTTTGCTGCACCACCCCATGAAGTTATACCGTACAGCAAAAAAGATTGCACAAAGGCAAAATAAACAGTTGTGATCACTTTTGTATCCGAAGCATTTTTAAGGTTTTTAAAAACATAAATCAACTTTCTTAATCTAGATATTACGAATGGAGGTCAAAAAATTTGCGGAATGGCGGGGTTGGCGAGGGTGAGTTTACTCATCCAGGTAGGCCCTAGTTGAATGACTCATTGTTAGTATATATACCAAGTTTCAGCCTAATCGGGTCCTTAGCTTTTGAGTTATCAACGAGTAAACAAGTCAATCGGGAAGAAACTAGCCACTATGGAGAAAATTGAATATCGCGCCGTCATTTAGTTTCTCAACAAACGAGGAAAGACACCTCAAACCATTTTTCAAGAGATGTCAGCTGTTTATGGAGACTCCGCTCCTGGAAAAACCATGATTTATAAATGGCACGCCCTTTTCAAACAAGGGAGGCACTCCATTGAAGACGACCCCCGACCTGGACGGTCGATTGAGGCTACCACGCCAGAAATAATCTAAAAAGTTGTAAAACTTGTATCGGAAGGTGCCCGGCTAAAGAAAAAACAGCTTGCAGCATTAGTTGGAGTATCAGAAACAACACCTTGGCATTAGTCTGTGCAAAATGGGATCCGAGAATGCTTTCTGCGCATCAAAAACACGAGCGCATCGAAAGTTGTCGCGAGCTTTTGGACCGCTATGAAGAGCAAAGGGAGGAAGTTATGGCCCGAATTGTAACTGGCGATGAAACTTGGCTTCATCATTATGAACTTGAGTCAAAGCAAGAGTCGATGCAGTGGCATAAAAAGGCACACCCCCTCCTAAGAAGTATAAGGTGTCTCAATCGGCCGGAAAGATTATGGCGACGATCTTTTGGGATACAGAAGGTATCCTTTTGATTGATTATAAGGAACGTAGCGTTTCCATAACGGGAGAATACTACGCTTCTTTACTAAATCAATTAAAAGAAGTTATTAAAGAAAAAAGACGAAGAAAGCTTACAAAAGGCGTGCTCCTTTTGCAAAAGGAGCAGCCATGTTGCGACGGCTGCCGTTTATGAACAACTGCGCCACCCACCCTACAGCCCAGACCTGGCCCCAAGCAACTATTATTTGTTTCCAAAAGTGAAGAAAGAACTGCTTGGGAAAAAATTTGGCGACGATGATCAAGTGAAGTCGGCAATTTCGGCCTATTTTAACGCCCAAGACAAATCTTTTTTTTTAGACGGTATTAATAAATTATTTGACAGATCTAATAAATGTATTAGGGTTAAGGGAGAATACATTGAAAAGGACAAATAGTTTAATGTTCCATTTCATTATCCTTCCCTGTCATTCCGCGAACTTTTTGACCTCCCCTCGTAGTGTACCTATATGTTTTTCAAACGTTAAGTTGTTATCTATTATAACACCAAGATATTTAATGTACTCAGATTTCTCCATACTTGAGCAGGTACAATGCATAATCGAGTCTGAGGAAGTTTGAGAATTGTTAAGATAACAGAGAGGGTTCCAGGCAAAACAGGAATGCACCTTTAGATGGAGGTGATCCAGTGAAGGCTGATCTTGTGCTCTGATGGAAAAGGTCTACACGCGCCTGTCGTCGAAAAGGTTACGCGCGACGCTCAACGCGACATACCCTCGTTCACGCTCGTAGTAGTTCTTCGGCCATCATTGAATATTATCGTATTAAGCTTGGACTTTTTTATATAAAATGAGGCTTAGACGGTTACCACAAAGTGCAATACTCGAGGAATTACTAAGAGAAGACGAAGAAGAGAGTGAATCAGAGCTCAGCGACCAAGGCTCTGAAACATCCGACCACATCGTTGCGGAGGAACCTCGATCTGATGAGGAATCAAACTGCTCGGACTCAGAAGAGGATGATTTGCCACTTTCAGAAATAAGTAGCTGTTTTACAGGGCGCGATAAAGTAACGAAGTGGCAAAAATCTAACAATAACAGAGTGAGGCGTCAAGTTCAAAATATTCTCACGGAAGATGCGGGCACTCGTAAGAATGGTGTGGGGGTGACAACATTTACGGAAGCCTGGAGTTTATTCATTTCAGATAATATTATTGAAAAAGTTGTTAGATATACCAACGAATTTATTCAAAAAAAAGCGCCATCGTATAACAGAATACGTGACTGCAAACCGACAGATGCGGTGGAAATTCGAGCACTTTTCGGATTGTTGTACATAGCGGGATCCTTGAAGACATCACACGCCAATTTAGAAGATTTATATGCAAGTGATGGGACAGGTATACCTATTTTTCCTACTACTATGTCAGTGAAAAGAGTAAAATTTCTACTGAATTCATTGCGGTTTGATGATGCTAGTACGCGACAAGCTCGTCGTACTCTAGACAAAGCTGCACCAATAAGAGAAGTTTTAGATATGTTTACACAAAACTGTCTTTTGCCATATTCAGTGGGAGAGAACGTTGTAATCGATAAGATGATGGTTGGCTTTCGAGGAAAATGTCCTTTCCGACAGTACATGAAATCAAAACCCGACAAATACGGAATCAAACTTTATCCACTAGTAGATGCTGCTACGTTTTACGTCCTAAATATTGAACTTTATGCTGGCAAGCAGCAAGAAGGCCCATATCAGTTGAGTAATGCTGCGGCAGACGTCGTGAAGAGGCTAATTACACCAATTTCTGGCACTGGAAGAAACCTTACCATCGACAATTGGTATACCAGTGTGCCGCTGATGAACGATTTGGCCAAGAATTATAATATTTCTGTTGTGGGTACCATGTGTAAAAACAAGAAAGAAATACCTCCTTGCTTTATAGATAAAAACCAACCTGAATATTCAAGTCAATTTGGATTTTCAGATACAGCTACACTCGTATCTTACGTGCCTAAAAAGAAAAGATCTGTAGTTCTTATATCATCACTTCATTGTGCTGCAGAAATTGATGAAAGTACAAATGAAAAGCGTAAACCCAGCATCGTTACTTTTTACAATAAAACAAAGGGGGGTGTCGATGAAGTCGATAAAAAAGCAAAAATGTATTCGGTTTCAAGGAAGAATAATAGATGGCCATTGACACTCTTCTTTCGCCTTCTGGATATTGCAGGAATAAATAGTATGGTGATATTGAGAGCAAATAATGTGACTCTATGGAAAAGGCGAATGTATTTACGGGCATTAGGCACTGAATTGACAAAAGAGTACGTCCAAAGAAGATCAACGATGTTAGGCCTTCCAAGAAAACTAAAAACATAAGGAGCATTTGAATATGGAGGATAGTGCTGCTGATACAGAAGCAGGTAGTTCTGGCACATGCAGAGAACCTGTAAAATATCCAGCCAAAAAAGGCAATCAAAACGCAATGTAAGTTATGTATGATAAATATTTGCAGAAGTCATACAACATTTATTTGCAATCAATGTTATATGGACGAAGAAACTGATTCTGATGAAAACTAAACCAAAGTTAATTAATTTTTATTCTTATTTTGTAATTTATATTATTAGGGTTTTGTATTCCTAATTTTTGTTTTCATTCAAAGAATATTTGAGTTATGTTAATTAATTTAATAATTGTTTCTTTTTCATAATTTTAATTACTTTTTTTGACAAATCAGACTTTAAAGACAATGATAATATAACTGAGTACAAATAAATAAATAAATATTGAATAATTAGTGCTTTATTTCTCTTATTCATCCCATAGGTCTTTTCGGTTACGCGCGCCCGCTCCCGTTACAAATGACCGCGCGCCCGCTTGAAGGTTAAAGTATGTTTTTGTTTAGCCAATTCACAACGATATTTAATCCTTTTTGAGCATTATCAAATTTTTCAGGGCCAGGAATCACCATAAAAGAGAAGTGCCGTGTCATCAGCAAAGGTAATTATTTGTCCATTTGGAAGATTTAGATTGCATAAGTCATTTATGTAGGTTAAAAAGAGTGTAGGGCCTAGTATACTGCCTTGTGGTACACCAAAACTAACAGGCAACTTTTTACTTATGTAGTCTTGCACCTTGACACAATGAGTTCTATTCTGCAAATATTCCCAGAAAAGTTTTAGCTGGAGATCACGAATGCAAAGGCTCTCTAGTTTTTAGGAAGTAGTAGTTACTTAGGAAGAATGGATATTGGCCTGTAATTACAGAGACAGTTTCTGTCACCAGCTTTGAAGATGGGATCCATCCCATCTTCAAAGCTGGTGATTGATTTTTTAAAGGCCGTGCGAAAGAGAGCTGTTGTAAAAGAAAGATTACAGATGTAAGTTATGGGTGGGACTAGTATATTCTTGAAGGTCTTTATAAAACTTGTTGATATTTTATCAAGGCCTACTGCGCAATCGGATTTTAAGTTAGAAATGACATCTAGTACTTCGGATTCCGTAGTTGGTAGGAGTACAAACGAAGAAGGAGTAGAGTTATAATTGCTGGTAGAGGTTAAGTTACGATCATTATTCAATATTTTTTCAGCTAATACCTTGCCGATATTAACAAAGAACTGGTTTGCAGTGTTTACAGCATCTATTGGGCTTGCAACATTTATTAACTCAGATGGGGGCGCTATTTGTTTTTTGGTGTTTGGTATAATTTTGAGTTTCCAAAAAAAAAAAATCAGTTTTGCCTTTTGTAATTCATATTTCTCGTATTTCGTTTTAAGTCTCTTCAGTATCTTATTGCAGTAATTCCTATATCTCTCATATAATCGGTTTTAGTTGTAAGGGGGCGGCGACCTTACAACTAAAACCGATTATCTGACAAATTTTGTGAAATGAGTTATTAACACCAATCGATAGGGAATTTCAAGCTGCGTCTACTGGTAAAACCCGTTTTGTGATACGACACATAGTTTAGAACATAAAGAAAGTGAAAACCTATTAAAATGCAATTATTTGCAAAAAATCTACATAAGAAAATGATTAACCTATTGTAATGTAAACTTTTTTAAATATCATCCAAGTAAAACCGCGTTTCCTTTTGTAATTTATTTTTGCTGTAGAAACTTAAGAATAAACTTCACCAATGATTACAGCTAAAACAAGGTAAATAGTTGTAGTTGGTTTCTACATACTGAGTCCTTAAGGCAGTTCTGTGAATTTATTCAGCCAAAGTTTGTTATCCCACTTAAGTCATTTTTAACAGACAATATTAAGACTAATATTTATAACTTAAATACAATTAAAACTGATTATACTAATTTAAATGTTTTAACCTTATTTCACGCAAACTTTCTACTAATGCTTCAGGTAAAAGCAAATATCTGCACTTACTTGTTATTGCGTGCCTACAATCGTGCTTATCGCTTGAAATGTTACTCTGCTATATAATCTGCCAATAGTCTGTCTCGCTCGCACACGGCGCTTGCGATCTGATTCATCGTTCACTTGGGTCCCTGTCATTTAGTAGGTTTGCATTCGCACGAATTATAATGTCAAAGTTGAGTGGTGGTGGTTGGTTCAGTGCAATTTCTGATACTGAAAGCAGTTTTTGATAAAATTTGTGTTGTTTTTTGAATAAAATGAGTTCTCAGAAAGATTCTGTGCCTTTAGAAATTGGAGGAATTGAATTACCAAACGGTAAGTAGTGTCATAAAGTTTTGAGGTTATGGTTCCACTACAAAATTTTTGATTGCTTGATTATAAAAGTATCGTTAAGTACTGTGATGAGTGTTGTTCTAAGTGAAATACAATAATTATTATGTTTACCACAGGATCTGGAGACCTCGGGCGCAAATATCAGATGAAGATGACTATCCTTTATCTCAAGCCTACGATTCTTTTATACAACAAACTTTAAACAATCCTGTTGAAATTATCAGTAAGAAAGTAGGTAAGAGGTTTCTACATAATACTCGTAAGATGACATACTTCGTAACCTCTGTACTGATAAGCAACTCATTATTTTATTATCTACCTATGAACAGTACAAAATAGTAGAACTACTTCCCGTCTTTCTGTTTTTAACCCTTAACCGGAATCGTGGGTCCATTTGGACCCAAAGGCGACAAAAAATCGATTTTATTTTTAAACGCATGAAGCTAGACGCTTGCGCTTTCATGTAATCTCATTACGTCGCGAGGTGCGGCGGGGGCCGAACGTTCGGCTCTTAAAGTTTACTGGAAGTGGTGGTAAGTGCTTTCGCTGGGTCCAAATGGACCCACGATTCCAGTTACGTAACTATTTCTCTGATTGTATACTTTTAAATTTTGCATTGTTTCAGGCATTTTCTTTGAATAATGGCGCGTAATTTAAATGATAATGATATAAGCGAATTATTATTAGACGAAATTGATTCGGAACCAGAATGTTTGAGCGATTTTCAACCATGTGATGATGAAAACATAAGCGACAACGAAGTTCCACAACCTGAAATTTCATCTAACTCAAGTGATTCATTATCTGACAGCGATATATTAGGCGAAGAGGAACATGAAGACGCTCAACCATCAAGTGGTACATATTACCGAGGTAAAAATAGATTCAAGTGGTCCAAAAATCCTCCAAGTAGCTCCAGAGTCAAAAGTCACAACATCATATCACACCTGCCTGGTATTGTGGGTCCCACCCGTGAAAAACAGAATATGTCACCAATTGAATCATGGCAGCTACTGATATCAAATGAGATGATCGACACCATATGGACACATACGAACCAAAAAATAACAGAATATTCTGAAAAGTATCGGACCGACGCAACTTACACTAATCACGAGAGCATTGTGGAAATGAAAGCATTCATTGGTTTACTGATTTTATCAGGTGTATTCAAATCTGGTCATGAAGATATTGAAAGTTTATGGGCAACAGATGGAACCGATACCACCTGATTTTTTACCTAATCGACAGAGGGAGATAGGCTCGACATTGTTTGGATTCATGAAAGATAAAACTTTGGCATCATATGTCCCAAAAAATAATCAAAGCGTAGTAATGATCTCATCAATGCATCACGACAAATAGATCAATGAAGTAAGTGGAAAACCAGAAATAATTTAATTTTATAACAGCACGAAAGGTGGCGTTGATGCTTTAGACGCCAACTATACCGTTTCCAGAAGAACTCAACGATGGCCATGCGTAATATTTTCAGCCATTCTGAATATTGCAAAAGCGAACGGATTTGTTTTGTGGAAAGCTTCAAATCGTGGTAAACGAATGAAACGTAATCAGTACATAAAACAAATAGGACTGGATTTGATCAAGCCATTCATTGTGGAGAGGAAGGCGGAGTATCAATCGTTTTCAATAGATTTGAAGAGTAGGATTGACAATTTCTTAGTGCCAGTTGAAGAGCAACATAACTTGCTACAAGAAAATGCCTCTTCCTCTCAAACTGGAACACGAAAAAGGGGAAGATGCTTTTTATGTGGTCCAAAAAAAGGTAATAAACAATCACTAAAGTGTGACAAATGTTCTGAATACATCTGCAAACATCATGCACAAAAAAAATTGTTATGCTTCGTGCCATATATGGATTTCAAAAACTGATTGACGATTTTTTGTTGTTTTTTGATAGGATGTCATTTTTTTTTTGTTATACAATAATTTCTAAGAAAATTAGTGTCTTAATTAAGGGGAAGATACATAAAACCCCGTGAAACAGTTTTTTAATTTTAAGTATTTTTTTGTTGTTTTATGTGATGTCAAAGTGAGATATTCAAAAATTCCTACCAAATATAGCGCCTAAGTGTTAAATTTGCAAAACATGTTAATTTGAATAACTTTAGTAATAAATGTTGTTTGATATTCTTTAATAGACCTGTTTCATTACTATGCTGACCCGTTTAGGTTGTTACCTGAAGTAATTTATGAAATATATGACTTTTTATTTCTGGGTCCAAAATGACCCACGATTCCAGTTACGTTGATTAAAATAGCTATTCCAGTTAAGGGTTAACGTAATGAATGGTTTGTAATCTTTTTCACGGTGAAACCGCTTAACCATCTTGATGAAAATTGGCACAGACATTCCTGGGACGTTGCAAACGGACCTAGGTAATTTTTCATCGCTGGAAAATATCTCATTCCTACGGACAAAACCAATAAACTGGCTGGCTAGTCTCATGCATATTCTCATCATTTGTAAGAGCATTTAAATTACCGCAGTAATAAATTTTACTTCACAGAATGCTCTAAAGAAAAAAAACGCAAGAAGAGTAAACGTAAGTGCAAACAGAGCAACGAAAATACCAAGTCAGAAAGTATAGAAATTAGTACTGTTAGTGATGCTAAAAGTAAAAGTATTATATATTTTTAACACATCACACATTTAACATTCACACATCATAACATTATCGCGAGTTTGTTTTTAGAAAGGATGCACTAAGGGAGAGCATTGTCTAATAAAACTCCATTTGCTTTTCCAAGTATAAGTTCTTGCCTTCAACTTGAACAGTCAGTGATAAAAGTAGAGGCATTTTGTCTTTATACTAAAGAAAAACAGCGTCATACTGCAGAAGAATCTTTCTAGGAAAAACTCAAGAACGCCACGTATCAAAAAAATTATGAATACGTAGTTAACATGGGCTGTTAAATAAATAGAAACGTTGTCAAAGTATGTAGTAAAGTATCACATAAAAAAATAATATATTAATTATTAGTTTTTTGTAAGTAAATTAGGTATACCTACTAATAAATACAATTTTTACAGAATGCTTGAATATAGTTCATAATGAACCAGAAACAAAAGGCAGAAGTATAAAAAGAGCAACAGAAATAGCCTTGGAGACAATCTATTATTATTATTGTCTGAAGAGTGTAAAATATCAGGTACAATTTTAAATACGTTATTTTACATAATTAAATGATTATTATCAATAATATTTTATTTTCAAGTAAGTTTTTTACAGAAACTAATACTAGCTATCATTGCCAGCCAGGCAGAAGTAAACAAGTGCAACCAGAAGCCATGGATGTTGGTTTTAAGAGTGGTGTCATATCTGCTGAAACTTTAAATTCTGAAGATACTTTTTTTGGATAACTAAGTGGCTTAATGTAATGTGTTGTGTTCTCACTTTAAGTACGTTTAAGTAAGTAAGTTTAAGAGAAGTGATATGGTTCACCTCTAATCGTTTATTTATATTTACAGAGATTGAAAAACGAGAGCAGTGTCGAATCTGATATAGAATCACTCTTTGGAGGTGATTTCTCTGATAACGACCCTACATACCACCCAGAAAATGAACAAGCTCCTCCTAATGACTCAGATGACCCTGATCATCTCAGTCACTATGACTCTCAGATCAGACTAACTCAGATGATCGTGCTCATAAATTTAGAAGAATTGCTTAATCCAGACCTGTGGTGGCCACACACGGTCAGTTAAACTGATCAGTTTAACTGACGTACATTCAAAAACTGACCGTGAATGTGAAATCTTAAGTTAAAATTTTTAACTGACGGCAACACACGGATTTTTTCGGGCGTGCTGTCAGTTAAACTGCTCAGTTGAACTGACGTATATCCAAAAACTGATCGTGAGTGTGAATTCTTAAGTTGAATTTTTTAACTGACGGCAATCCACGGATTTTTCCCGGCGCACCGTAATCCGCCGGCTTCAGTTCGTTACAATTATTGATAAGAACTTACTATACTCAACCAAATCTAAGAAATACCTTTTGACATTTCACATTAATCATTCCGCAATAACTTTGTATAAGCGTACTCACACGATTTAAAATAACCTTTTACGTAAATCTAAAGAATTATGAAGTTATCTATATTTCATTACAACATGTATAGTTCTTTATCACTAATTTAAGTTAGAATCTTTCACAAAAAGCAAAATATTTAAAAAAATAATAGAGTCAACTTTTTTGCCTGACTTTGTTTCAATGATATGTCGCTATGTACCTTACCGTAGTGTTTAAATGATTAAAATTCATTGTTATGCGAATAATCGATAAAATATTCAAATAATCGGTAAAAATTTCAAATAATCGAATCTTGAAATGATTAAATTTATTATTTGTTTATTTACATTTTATTTTTAGAATTCCTTAAATTAAATGAATCATGATTAAAACAAGTTTATTTATTTTATTATTTCCTACATTGTCATTGTAAATCTGTATCTGCAAAGAAACTCTTATCCAAGACACGTTGAAAAAAACACCAAGTAATAGGGTATTTTACACCAAGTAAAAAAAAAATATTTATGATAGGTTTTGTAAAAAGTAAACGAGAAATATTGATTTCTATATATAAAAATGCATTATAAATTTTATATTTCAATTTAAGAGTTTTTTATCTGTGCTCAACAACAACGTGTGCCTGGTTCCATTGAGCACGTTATCTGGACGGACAGTCGACATTTACCAGAAACGGCATGGAACCGAAGAAATACACACGTGTATTCAGAGGTTAACCCGTACGCTGTTCGACAAACCGGGCACCAAACCCGATGGTCGGTTAACGTATGGGCAGGTTTATTTAAGGATCGCATATTGGGACCAGTGTTTCTGCCACAGCGACTTAACGGACAGGGATACCTAAACTTTATAAATGAACAGTTGGTTGACATTTTAGACGACCTATCGTTGGATGAATATCGCCGTACATGGTTCCAGCATGATGGTGCACCTCCACATGTCGTGAGGTTCGTCCGTGAGCGCCTTACCGAATTATTTGATGATCGCTGGATTGGCAAACTAGGACCACACGCTTGGCCACCTCGCTCACCAGATCGGCCCGTTAGACTTCTTTCTGTGGGGTATGTGAAAGAAAGGGTTTTAATCGTGAGTGTGATAGTGCTGACGAAATGCGCCAAGGATCGTGGATGTTTTCGACAAACTACGTGCGGACTGTGTCGAAGACCACACGATAATGCCCGCCTGCATGAGGAGACGCAACACCGAGCCCATCTGCCTCGAAATGAATGGAGCACAATTTGAGCCGCATCTCATAAGACCACGGAGGATTTAGAGCGGTAAGCTGTTTCATACCTATTTTTTAAATAACTTGGTACTGAACTGATCTGAATAGGTACATAACTGAATACATCAGAATAATAAACATACCTACACGATGAATAAAAACGCATAACTCTAACCTTGTTAACTTTTCATTTAAGTATTTTTTCATTAGCGGGAATCGAACCAGTTATTTGGTTTATTTAACCTGTAATTTGAATTAAAGTGGCTACGTGGAGACAAGCACAGTGGCAAAATAGTAGGTTAAGTAGATAAGTTAGGTATTTAGACAAGTGTTGTAAATTATTATGTATTGTGGTACCATCGTTAGTTACGGGCCGCGCGAATTCGGCGTTCGCGCGTACATTGACCTAGTCAGCTGATTGTAATTCAGTAATTCCACTGCTGCTTTTATGTTTAAGTATTTTCATGTTTTATTTTTATGAAATTAACGTTTTATTTAACACGATGATTTATACTAACACGATGGAGCGTGAATAAAGCTAATAAAACGTTGTGAAAAGATGAATTTTTTTTCATCAGGATCGATTTTATATTTCACCCATCATCTAAGATATAGTTAGTACTGTCGTCTGTCTTCGTTTTCGGGAGCGTTTCAAAAATACCCTGTATATTATACTTAAGAATGCATAATTGTTGCATAAAATCATAATGGTTTACAATTTAATGATAGGAATGATGTTCGTCATCAATATCTTTTTGTTCATATGGCAATTATTTATTGACAGGTAAAAATTATCTGTCTTTCAGTTCAGTTCAGTTTTCAGTTTTTTGCTGTTGTTTTGGATTGTGGTTTGTGACTGCATCCTCATCTCAATCTACCTATTGATAAGTAAACACTACAAAGGTAGCGACAAGCAATCAAGAACGTTTACTTTATCACCAAAACAATGTTTATGTTTATATATGTAACAATCTACATTGGTACACTAGTACATAACCTTAAAAATAAAACTGGTTATAACTTTTAAGTCCAAGTTTAAAAATCTAAAATTTAAATAGGGCTTGTCTTCTATCCTACTAACTAATTAATACAAAAAATATCCCAATACACGAAATTTTTTTAGCTGTACGAAATTCCCATACAAGCCTGCCGTTCTCCTTTATATTTCAATTTAAGAGTTTTTTTATCTGTGCCTCAAATCTGCAAACGCTGTCCGCCATATTAGATACCGTCGTGACGTCACTGGTTAAGAGAACTAGCTAATGTGCTGTGTTATTTCGAAAATTTTCAAGTTATCATTACGATTGTTGAGTTTTATTGCGAATTTTATTGAAAAGGCATCATGGATTTCGGATTCGTAAAAGCAGAAAGTACTAATAACTATTTATTCTATTAATTCGAATTCGTTTAACAGAACCCATAATTTTATATTGTGTGTAATTTTCCATGTCATTTTCCAGCTAAAACATGCAATAATCTTTATGACATTTGAAATCAAAGCGAGTTTATTACTTCGCTTTTAGCACTAATGTTATAGATATTATAATATAAGCTTAGGTGAGAAAAACTGTTTGTTATATTTTTTGTACAAATCATGTCATTATTCCCATATAATAGAAGAAAACACGAATTAAGTAAAACACTGCACTGCACTTGCAAGGGCTGTCAAAATGGCCCACAAAGGGCGGGACAGGCGAGCGATTAACCTAATCTATTACAAAATTTGACTTGCAATAGGTCATGCACCTATCATGTCATGATGTTTTCTTTTATATGAACGATAGTTAAATATAAGTCATACTTACATCAAAGTGATCTTCACAGAAGTATAGTTTAGATTTTGTAGACAATGACTTCGGGTCTCGTCTTGCCAGTTTTAATCAAGTATTTCTCATATTTAAATCAGTTGACACTTGAATCCATAACTTCCCCGGCGTTCATATGCTCGTATTTTTGCATTCAGGCACAACACAACAATGATGTAGATGATAACTCATTATTAAACATCCAAAAGTATCTTATTCCTTTGCAAAATCGGCAAAATTCTAGGGCAGTGACGTCACGAGTTGAACAGCATGTCAGCTAGCGTTTTCACGCGAAAATTTAAAACGAAATTTTAAAAGTAATTTTTATGGCACTATTCGGTTTTAAAAGATTTATATAAAAATTATAGTGGTTCATTAACACCCTAGGATTTATTTAAAACACTTTTTGAAAAAGGGGTGTAATACCCTATTCCAATCTCCCGCCATTTTGGGAGCTTAGTGTGCGTACTTTTTTGTGATTTTGTGTTTGTCTTATTTTGTGACTCGGCTATAACTTTTTGGAATGATTCTACTATATTCGTTGACCTTGGCAAGTTATATACTGGATTTTGATTGAGCCAGTGACCATAATGACGAAAAGAGGACGTAGTTATGGTAGTTACACTTTAAGTCAGTCAATCTAAAATTATTATGGATGACTTTGAAAGAGACATTCATTTTGATACATTATTGAAAATCAAATAATAATTAATCTAAACAACGACAGCTCAACTAGTTGTAATGAAAGTGATTGAAAAAATGTATTTTTAATCTTCAAAGGAGTCAATCGTTTTTGAGCCCACTAGAAATTTTCGCGACCCTCAAATATACAAAAAAAAGATACCAATTTATTATCGTAAATAGCATAAAGATTTTATGAAAATCTAAACGGAATCAAGAAATCTGAAAAATAGAGTTGTTTTGATATATATATATTCATGTCATTGGTTGAAATAACGTAATATTAAAAAAAAATTGTAGTAGAGATGTGCCTACTCGGAAAAAACTCGACTCGAGTTAACTTGTGTTGAAATTCACGTAACTCGAATAGTACTCGAGTTACGCAACTCAGATTAGCGGAACGAATCTGTGTCAGTTGTTACAAATTATTTTTATATTTGTTCTTACATCCATGATAATTATTATTACTTAACTTAATAGGTAGTTATATATTATTGGTTTGCGTATAGACAATCTTCATAAAATAATATCACTCTAACTTTATGACGTAGCGTAAAGTTAATGTTATTAATAATTTAACTATAACGAATTATACTTAAACAGCTTATTGATATTATGATTTCTTATATTTACGCGAACACTACACATTGAATAAAACTAATTTTACGGATTATATCGCGTTTAATCAACTTATTTTTATTAATTCCGACGTTTCGGGCGCTTTACAGCACCATGGTCACGGGGACTGAGGTGATTGACGTCCCGATGTCAGGATTAATCCGAGGTACCTTCAGTTTTTAATTATTAATTTTGGTCCGATCTGCAGAATGAAGTAACTGTGTCTTGAAGTCTTGCAGTGGTATGCTTGGGTTTAGTTTAATTTTATTAATTACAGGATCTCAAGCAGGTGGTAGTACCCAGCCTCCTCTCTTGAAATTGGATGTGTTTTAATTTCAATGCCTCACATATCATCCTGGCAGGAATCGATGTTCTTTCGCGAGAATTTGGTTTATCAAATCTAATGTAATGGCGGGGGCCATCTGAGATGATCACAAACTGCAGACTTCCCTGAACGTTGGTGCTTCACGTCAGCTATGTGTTGTTCTTTACGCGGGTTTTAATAGATCGTTTTGTTTGCCCTATATGTGAGACCACATTCACAATCAAGCTTGTACCTCCTGCATCTTGTAGAGAATATTGCACTAGACGGATGGTAAGAACTGACTAATCTTCTTCGGCTTGAAGAATGTTCTAATAGAAGCTCGCTTCAAGATGTAGCCAATCTTGTCTGTGACACCTCTGACATAAGGTAGTACAGCAGGCATACGCTCGACCGTGGCCGGCTTCACTCGGTCACTGTGACGTAGGCGCGGGACCCGAAGCTTGTTGTCGTGCAGAACCTGCTTGACGTGCTGAAGCTCGGCGGCCAGGTGTTTGCTGTCACAGACAGCAAACACTCTCTTGAATCGAGAATACACTCATCTTGAAGCGAGCTTCTATTAGAACATTCTTCAAGCCGCCGAAGAAGATTAGTCAGTTCTTACCATCCGTCTAGTGCAATATTCCTCTACAAGATGCAGGAGTGTACAAGCTTGATTGTGAATGTGGTCTCTCATATATAGGCAAACAAAACGATCTATTAAAACCGCGTAAAAGAACACACATAGCTGACGTGAAGCACCAACGTTCAGGAAGTCTGCGTTTGTGATCATATCCTAGACGGCCCCCATTACATTAGATTTGATAAACCACAAATTCGCGAAAGAACATCGATTCCTGCAAGGATGATACGTGAGGTTATTGAAATTAAAAACATCTAATTTCAATAGAGAGGGCTGGGTACTACCACTTGGGATCCTGTAATTAATAAAATTAAACTAAACCCAAGCATACCACTGTAAGACTTCAGACCAGTTAGTTCATTCTGCGTAGATCGGACCAAAATTAATAATTAAAAGCTGAGGTACTCCGTTAACTCTGACATCGGGACGTCAATCACCTCAGTCCCCCGTGACCATGGGTGCTGAAAAGCGCTCGAAACGTCGGGAATTAATAAAAATAAGTTGATTAAACGCGATATAATCCGTAAAATTTGTTTTATTTATTGATATTACATAATATATCAATAAATTGCTCGAATTAGTAAGTCGAGTTCACTACTAAATTGTAGACAGACACTGCATTGACCGTAAGATAAAGATGCGACTCGAGTAGAATTTTGTGACTCGAGTCACTCGAGTTTTTTGAGTCATTCGAATTAACTACATATTTACAGTCCCTGCATCGATTGAAGTCTATCACTCGAATTGAGAATAGCGATTATCTTAAAAAAAGCATTTTTAAATAGGTACCTTTATTAAATAAGTAATATGTATATGGCAATATCGACGGCTCCGTGGCGCAGTGGCTTAGTTGAGTTGTTGCTGGGGCCGCGCAGGTTCCGCAATATTGTATGGCCTACAAATAATTGTTCCGGGTCTGGATGTTTGTCCTCGTGCAATTTATGTTTGTAAACTGCCTCCACGACACAGGAAAATCCTAGTGTGGGGGTAACGTTTTTTAAAAAAAAAGAGAAAAAAAAAGCAAATATGAAATAAAATACAAATATTTATTATTTATTTATTTGTAGTATTTCCATGTTTTTTATTTACTACAGATATGTGTAGTATTTCAAAATCTATAAACTGCTTTTCAAATATCTTACAAATCGCTTCAATTTTTCAAAATAATGCCACACTGACGATTTTTGTTTTGTTGATGCATTGTTATCATTCATACTTTAAACAAACAAGTATATTTAAATCACCTTTCATGTTATGCACTACTTATACGAAGTAACAAAAAATAAACAACAATGATAGCACAATCATGATATAATAAATCAAACTAAGTTCATATTTGACAACAACATGCCAGGTGCAAGTTTGAATTTGGATATAACCAGTGACGTCACCCGCGGCGACTTATACTACAAGTGAATTAGTGAACTGACATCGGTAACTCGAGTGCAAGCGGACTCGAGTAAAATTTATTTTCACTCGAGTACCGAGTTACACAAATTCACTCGATTGAATCGAATGAAAACAGAGTTCGAGTTGCATTACTAATGTAAGAATAAAGTTTGTGGTTAATGGTTATTAGGAGTGGGTAATATCGTGATTTCTGAATATCATATCGAAACTATATATTGATATTTGATATCGGATTTTGAAACACTATATTTTCTGAAACTATATATTGACGATATTATGCCGTATATGCAGTTATTTCGATACCGGTTTCGCGACGATTTTTGACAAAGTGGATACTGACTCGATACTCGGCTACGTACGTACAGTATATAGTGTATCCCTTATATGATACAGAATGACTAGGTACTATTATGAAAACTAGAGTATGCACTATGTATTTTATACAATATATAACTAAACTAACACTCACCATTAATGGACTGTCCTTCATACTTTTACCAGGCTTAGGACTGGCTGCAATATTTTCGGTTTTGAAAAAAACCGTGTTTTATTGTTTTAATAGTTAATTAGGTAGGACGGTATACTACAGATTTATAAATACACCGTTATAAATGAGTCACAAATTATTTTCTCAGTCACCAAATTATAATAAACGATCAATTTTTAAGTTAAAAATGTACTTGCTGCACTATAATACAAAATAGATACTAATACACAAATTATTATTTACACTTATAATATGAGTCACAAAATTAAATTGTTTTATACCGAAATAACACAAATAAACTAAAACAAAATCAAATTATTAATTTCAAAACTAAGGAGGAACAACAAATAAATGCGCTCACTCGATTGTTTTACCTACGTGAAACTAAACATAGAACGCTTCAAAAATACTTAAATATTCGCTCCTAATTTCTTTGCTCTTTAGTTCAAGGCCAAATTTTAACAAGTGCTACAAAATACAAGTACATTGCGGTCATTCCACCCTTAGATTAAAGTCAAAAGTTGAAATTTTATAAAAAAATCGCGCCAAAATACTTAGAGAACCTTCAAACAGACTTTGTATATACTATTAGAGTTAAGGTTTATAATCGTATGTATTGTGTAGCTATTTCAGTTTCATCAATCGCGCACTCCCTCTCTACTTTGGTATCTAACGTGGATCGTCGGCGGCGATCGAGTCTGCTCGGTATTCATTCGTGATATTGTATATACGGTTTGACTTCGTGCTTGTGCCCGAATGCCAATCGGGCACAAGCAATATAGTGTTTTGTCCGATATATAGTTTTTGGTTAGGCCGATATCGGATATACGATATTGAAGCAATATATAGATTCAATAACTATATACGTTTTGTATCGCCCACTCCTAATAGTTATATATTTTAAAATAATTTTTGGTAGCAAAATTAGTTAATAGCAAAAAGTTTATACTTGTTTGTTTACAAGACAATAAAATAAATATAGTCTCATCGAAGCAAAAGTGTTTAACATAATATGGATTTTAGACTTTATTTCCTTTTTATTTTTTTGTGGTCGCATGGTAAATTTATAATTGACATTCGAAATTGGAAAATGAAAATTGATGAGTTTAGTTAATTAATATAAGAGTATGTATGTAATACAAGAGTTTACTTTTACACTTAGAATTTTGAAAAATCTATAAGATATATTATTTATAATGAATTACCTAAAATAAATGACAAACACAGGTCTTAGAACCTTATTAGTGAGCTAAAAGTGATAAAGTATAAAGTTTTATGTTATTAGTAAAATCTAAATTAAATAATAGATAGAGTAAATACACAAAAAAGTTTTTTTGTATGTTAAAAGAAAATTAGCACCAATGGGTCGAGGAATTTAAGAAACCTTCTCTATTTGATGTAGCTTCATCGGCTTTAAAGAGCGATTCATTTAACCGCATTTAGATATAATACCTTATGTATTCAGCAAGTTGCTCCATAAACTTGACAATACCAAATGGCATCAAACATGGATCCTGAATTTATGCCAGTCATAGTAGATAGATAGTACATATATTTATGTAAATAAGTAGTTTTACTTGTACTAGAAGCAAATATACAGTTTGCATAAGTATTGTTACTTAGTTAATCCATTTTACTTGTGTAATGGTTATATCCTCGTTGATCAGATGCTTCATTATTGAGACTGCTGTGTTGTTAACTCTGCAGAAAGGAATATTATTTTGTCATTTAATATCAGATAATTAATATTAAAATAATATCCTTTTTCCCTACATGAAACCAGTGAAAATAAGAAATCAGACAACTTTTACATAGTCAAATATTGTTGATGTAAATCCATAATTAATACTTTAGTATTTGGTGATCTGGAGCTGATTGATGTTGTATATTTTATAATAATTTCTTGATTATTTAGCATACAGGCAGAGGCAACAAAATACTGTCAGAAATATTGAAATATAGTTTATTTACATTGAAGTATAGTATATATATAGACTTATCTTATATCTCTTATTATTGAAAATGTCCTGATTTCTAACAATATCATATGTGGATGTGTTTTTTGGCTTCTTCAATACAAGCATAAACATTGACCCCACACACTATTTAGATTGAAATAAGTATAGTAAAACTAATATATTAATAATAATTATTATTTAGTATAGTACACTCTTTACAATATTCATTAACTTTTTTCAGGTGGATTGCTTAGAATAAAAGTGTATGTCTTGTAGGCTGAAATCTTGCAGAGCTGCACGTAAGCAGAGACAAAAAAGTATATGGATATTGAAGACAACAGACTTATATAGCGTTTTTAACGCCCACCACGCCGAATGGCTCGGTTCACGTTTAACCGATCATGCGGGGAGATCTGTTTATGACATTGCCTTGGCATATGGTCTGACACAACTGGTTACATCGCCTACGCGGATTCCAGACGTGGAGGATCATACATCTTCCCTGTTGGACCTTCTGCTGACCTCTCATCCGGACGGATATCAGGTTTCCGTCGATGCCCCTCTCGGCTCTTCGGATCATTGTCTGATCCGGATTGTGGTGCCACTCACGCTACCCTCGCGCATGCGTTCTGCAGATTGCCGCCGTGTTTGGCATTACAGGTCGGCGGATTGGGACGGAATGCGGTATTTCTTTGCATCCTACCCATGGGGGCGTGTTTGCTTCTCGCCGGATAATCCCAGCGCTGTTGCTGACTCTGTCACTGATGTGGTGCTACAGGGAATGGAACTATTTATTCCATCATCTGTGGTACTCATCGGAGGCAGATTTCAGCGTTGATTTGATCGCTCCTGTAAGACTGCATTACGCAGTTAGCAGGAGTGTTATCAGGCCTGGGCTGAGGCTTCGGCGGCTCGGGATGTAAAGACCAGCATGCTTAAAAAGAAGTATAACTTCGCCTCGGTCCTTCAAAAAGTTGTGCTAAGGCAAAGTCAGAGCACATAGGCAGAATTGGCGAGAAACTAGTTCGCCTTCCTTTGGGAACCCATGCATGGTCTCTCTCGCCAAGGCTGTCCAAGGAATTTCAAGCCATCACTACTATCTCTGCACAGGGACGACTCACTGGCCCACGCCGCAAAAGAGAAAGCCGACCTTTTAGGCTCCATTTTTGCGTCCAACTCGACTCTTGATGACGGGGGGAACACTCCGCCGACCATCCCGCGGTGTGAGTGCTCCATGGCGGATGTGTGGTTCTCACAGCGCTTGGTTCGCAAAGCACTCCTCTTCCTGGACATCCACAAGTCGAGTAGGCCTGACGGAATCCCCCCAATTGTGCTGAGGACGTGTGCTCCGGAGTTGGCACCGGTTCTAACGCGTCTTTTCCGGTACTCCTAGGCGTAGTCCCTAGGCGTAGTCCCGAAATCATGGAAGACAGCTTTTGTCCACCCGATCCCTAAAAAAGGCGACCGCTCAGACCGGTCCAACTACAGGCCTATCGCCATCACCTCCTTGATTTCCAAAATAATGGAATCCATTATAAACTGCCAGTTCATGCGGTACCTTGGGGATCACCAGCTGATTAGTGACCGCCAATACGGTTTTCGTCGGGGTCGATCAGCTGGTGATCTTCTGGTCTACCTGACTCATAGATGGGCGGAGGAGTAGAGTCAAGGGAGGCATTGGCCGTTAGTTTGGACATTGCGAAGGCCTTCGATCGGGTTTGGCACAAAGCGCTTCTCCAATCTCCTTCCTATGGGCTTCCCGAAATGTGCAATTGGATCACCAGCTTTCTTGCAGATCGAAGCATCAAGGTCGTTGTAGACGGTGCATGCTCCGACTACAAGCCTATTAACGCTGGTGTTCCACAAGGCTGCGTGCTATCACCAACGCTGTTTCTTCTGCATATCAATGATATGTTGCAATGCGGTAACATTCATTGCTATGCGGATGACAGCACTGATGTGATGTGATGTGTGACAGGTGATGCTCTATACACCGGCCGTGCCAATATTTCTCGGGAAAACGTCGCCGAGTACCGGAACAAACTTGTGTCTGAAGTCGAGTCTTTGCTGGACAAAGTCTCGGATACTGTTCCCATCTCTGGGCTGGGGCTCCCCAGTGCTAGCTCCTTCCACTTGACCGCATCCAGCGCAGAGCGGCTCGAATCGTCGACGACCGAGTTCTTTCCGATCGGCTCGATTCAGTGGCACTGCGAAGAGATGTTGCATCCCTTTGCATTTTCTTTCGCATTTACCGCGAGGAGTGCTCTGAGGAATCGTTCGGATTAATCCCAGCCGCCAAATTTCACGAACGCACATCGCGGCAGTACTCCCGATACCATCCACATGATTGGCGGTCCACCACGGTGCGATTTAGAAGATGTTTTCTTCCTCGCACAACTTCCTTGTGGAATCGATTACCACTAGCGATTTTTCCGGACCGATACGACTTAGGGACCTTCAAGAAAAGAGCCTACTCCTTTTAAAGGCCGGCGCATCGCAATTCTCTGGTTCCCTGGTTGCACTTGTTCATGGGCGGCGGTAGTCACTTACCATCAGGTGAGCCGCAAGCTCGTTTGCCCCCTCTCCTATAAAAAAATCACATAAAATATCCTTATGATTCCTAACAACTTCATAAATGGACATGTTATTATCAAGTTATTTTGAAAAAATCTTTCGGAATGATAATGACTGACTATAATAAATACAATTAAATTATACATATGTTTTGTTATTCTTACACAACCACTTTAAAACATCTCACTTCATATTTATCAACATAAAACACATGATATTACCTAGTCATTTTGGCTTTAATGCTGTTTGGGGTATAATAACTAATCAGTTAAAATATTTTAAAGCAAAGTTTACACACTGCACCTTTACTAACCAACCAAGATATATTAAAACAAAGTCGTGACACCGCGCCTGTCTGTCTGTCTGTTCCACTATTAATAGACTACTTTCGAAATGATTTCAGTAATAAATAAAGTGGTATTTTACTTTGTGTTTTTATCTTTATACAACCAGATTAAAACATCTTTCTTACTATATAGCATGTAAAGGTAATATTATAAACGAACATATTATCTTTTATTCATTTTGGCTTTATTATTTATTTAATTACTCTAATGGTGTTTGTGATGTATATTCACTAATCAATCAATACATGTAAAAATAGCCTCCAATGTTTGTTTGTCAGTACTATTTTTGCCAGAACTACAAAAGGATTTTCCATCAGTCTAAAAGTACCTATAAATGCTGAATGTACCTGCAACTTTGTTTTATGCTATCAATTATTTAGCTGTTCTATTCTATTCTATATACACTATTCTAACTCATAATACTAATAGAAAATAGCTTTTAGTTTAGGCTCAAAAGGGCTAGCTAGAGCTAGAGCCGTAAAGTTTAGTTTCTTTTTAGGTTATTGTGATATTCATATTTTAATTTCTCAGTATTCCCGTTAGATGCGATAAAACTAATATTAATTTTGTAATCTATAGATTATAAGGAATAAATCGACATACATTTCATTAAGTGTCCCTACAATTTGTAGTGGGCCCATTCTCCATACAAAAATAAATTGTCTCCTTTTAAATTTATATTACTTTGCCTTTAGAAATAAAGCAGTGACAATAAATACGAAGAAACTGATAAATCTTGTGTTTTAAATTATCCGTTTCTAATTTATTCTGGTATTAATCGAAATAAAACTGTAAACGATTACCAACTCGAAAGAATCGATATCGATTTTACTTAAGAATCGAATATTGTACGTACCGATTTTTTGGTTGGCATGCTTACTCCAACTAAGTCTGACAGCTGTCAAAAGGTATTTCTTAGATTTGGTTGAGTATAGCTTACATTATTTCTATGCTGTTTACATTTTATATTA
The DNA here is from genome assembly GCA_029286625.1 of Parnassius orleans. Taxonomy (NCBI): domain Eukaryota; kingdom Metazoa; phylum Arthropoda; class Insecta; order Lepidoptera; family Papilionidae; genus Parnassius; species Parnassius orleans. The sequence goes on from JAGSMP010000683.1 coordinate 47,011, forward strand.
TTTTATATATTTAGAGAAGTTCGTTTGACGGAGGATGTAGACCAAGGTGACTGTGATGATGTCACCTTCCTTATGGTGAACTCAGAAGGTGGATAAAGGATCTCAGTGATGCTACTACGAAGAACCATCGTGTTTGATGATCTTACCTTTCTGATGGTGCAATCCGAAGATGGGTATCGGAGCTCAGTGGCGGCACTAGATAGAAAGATCGTGTTTGAACTCATTTGAAAGGGCTCATAAAGACTAAGGTCAATGTGATGATATTACCTTCATGATGGTGGACTTAGAAGGTGAGGTAAAAGATCTCAGTTATGCCACTACGAAACATCATAGTGTTTGGGCTCATTTGAAAGGGCTCAAGAAGTAACTAGTTGAAATACCCTTTCAGATTAATTGTGGTTTGTGGCTTATTACCAGACTGTGTAATAGTAAAAACAGTATTATTACTCATTTTATTGTTTTCAGGCAATTAAAAAACCAGTAAAACTCCCAATTAGGTACAATATTAGAAATCGGCCATATATTTTACAGGCAATAAAAAACAAGGCAGAACGGAAAAAGCATAACCAACTACAACCAGAAAACGAAAATATCTGCGTACTTTAAGAAAACCTACAAACACTATTAACACCAATTCCTATAAATGACCAAGTTACCTGTACCCAGTATTTAGAATTCAATGATTTTTGACTGGAAGTAAGATTTTTAGATTTAGTAAATGAAACAATGTTGTACTCAATGATTTATTACACGAATACTACACATTTAATAAAACAAATTTTTCGGATTTAATTTTGTTTCATTTAACTTATTTTAATTAGTGACGTTTGGGTGCTTCAAATTTATTTTAGAATGTAACACGTAGCGTGCTCAATTAGATAAACAGAAAGCTAGGCCATCCTATCTATTTATTTATTTATTTTTATTTATTTAAAAACTTTATTGTACTAACCAATAAAAAGGTTACAAAGGGCGGACTTAATGCCAGTTAGCATTCTCTACCAGTCAACCCATGGCGTGCTGAGAAATCAGTGGCAGGTGACTTAAGTAACTAAATGTAATAAATTTATATAGATATAAGATATAGATATAGACATATTTCTTTAAGGTAGGAAGGGTAGGACAAATCATTTAAAATGGAGTAGAGAACAGACAATATTCTGGAAGTGCGCCTTTCTCGAATAGTTAGCCATTTAAGGCGAATACGAAATTGAGAGATATGGTCATATTTTCGAAGGCCGAAAATCATAAAACCTTCAGAATGTGCCCATGCCCAAGGATTTTTCTGGGCGCACCGTAATCTGCTGGCTTCAGTTCATTTGCATCACGCCAAACTGGCCGTGAGTGAGCGTGCTTATAGCGAGGCTCCGTCACGCGTTCAAGGTCTCGTAAATAATAGTACTACGTAGTGCAAGTATCAGTGGGGTGTCGCCAGCTCTACAGATATATTTTTAATTTGTAGGAGTCACGCCAACCAAACGCGCACGGCTGCGGCTCCGTCGATCGAGAAATGAAATCCGTTCCGTTTGAACTAGGACTGTTGATAAAATATCGATATATCGAAAAATCTATATTATTATTTAGAAATATCGATATTTATTTCTAATATTTTTGGACGACATATAAATATAGTTTGATATTAAAATATAGATATTGACAGTTGATATTTTTTTTAAATACCTAATAAGTTTTAATTTTTTATTTTTTCGCGAAAATCATTTCATCATTTCATCTACAATCATTTAATCTACAACACCATCGTAAACTTAAATCCTAATCCTTGATGGACCCTATCTACTGTACTTTATTTACACTATATTATGTTTTTTCATTTTTCCCCAGTTTATTTATTTGCTTATCTTAAAAAGAAATGTAATTTTGTACAGTATATCTATGTGATATTATAATTACTATAATCTGTGAAACTCAGTACTACTTTACTTATTGTGAGTTTTGGCAGAATTGTTGCTCCTATTTTATCGTTTAAATAATCGTTTGAAGTGGATTTTTATCAAAGTAATGCGATTATGTGTATTAAGTGTCTGCGCATGTGAACTATTAGAGAAAACGACGAAGCAAGTGCTTCGATGGTGATATAAACCTCAAGTTATTTTGATCGCTTAGGCGTCTTATGATTTACTTCCGTGCTATCAGAAATAGTTGTTAAATATTTGATTTCTTCAGCTAAATCTGTAGCATCTGAACGAATTACTTTTACAATCAATCTTTTAGTGCCCAATAATCGTAGTATTGAAACAGCTGAATATATAAAACAACGAGCATTTTTGAAAACTCTTACTGAAAAATATTGGTACACATAATTGTCTTATTTAAATTAAACAATAATTAAAGTTAAAGTTAAAATTACAGCCTGTATACGTTCCACTGCTGGGCACAGGCCTCCCCTAATTTCTGAGAGGGTTATAGGGCAAGGAAACGTCCGTCGCGCTGCCCCAATGCGTGTTGGCGAACTTCACGTTTTCATTTTTTTTTATTTCTCAGACATGCGGGTTTCCTCACGATGTTTTTCTTCATCGCCGAGCACGTGGTAAATGAGCATCGAACCCGGGTTGCTTGCGTACTGTGAAATTTACAGCGAGTACTAACCATCTGAGCTACCACGACTCATTAATAATTACTAAGAACTATAACCTACATTTTCATACATTTATAATTTAATTTGTTTAATAAATATACTAAATTATAAACTGTGTTAATCTTTTTTGAGCTGACATATGATTGTTTTCTTTTAAATAAAGCCGATATATCGCTATGTTTTCGATATATAAAACTCCGACATTGATATATTTATAATTATCGATATATTGAAAATCCGATATTTTAAAAATATCAACAGTCCTAGTTTGAAGTGATCAGTTGGACTGATCAGTTGAACTGACCGTGTGTGTCGAACTTGTTTTGGATTAAATCCGTTTGAAGTGATCAGTTGAACTGATGTCAGTTTAAATGACCGTGTGTGGGGACCATTAGTTTACACAGCTGAAAAAAATAAAAACATTCAACGGCGCAAATGTATACAGATGCTATTCGGCAACAAGTTTGAATCTCGTCAAATTGCGGAACTTTTGATGTTTGATGTATTTGAACGTAGCTGGAAGATATTGAAATCTTATCATATGTTACTGGGAAAAAGTTCAGAAACCCGAAAGTTCCTACAACCGTTGACTGTTCTAAATGTAAATACCAATGCTCTAATAATTTTACTGAAAGTGTAATAGAAACTTTTTGGAGATTATACTGGGGTCTTGATTTCGTAGGACGAAAAGCTTTTCTATTGAAGCATGTGAGCGTTATGCCGACGAAAAGACTTTTAAAAGACCGGAAAAGGACCGGAACAGAACGTTCTCTTACCAAAAAGTGTTTTTTTGTAGTTGAAGGACAACTAAAGTATGTCTGTTCTAGATTTTTTGCAGTACTTTGAGTATTTCGTCTATTAGTGTGAATAACGCTATAAAGCGAACAGATAAATTTGGCTGTTAATTAAATATCCTCGTGGACGTAAAGCCCCAAATAAAACCCCACCTGAAAAAATTGAAGAAATCAAAAGCCATATAACTTCTTTCCCGACAATGGAAAGTCACTACACTAGGAAGCAATCGAAACGCAAATACTTAAGTGCTGGGCTTTCCTTAGCTAAGATGTATTCTTTGTATTTTAATCAATGCGACGAACGTAATACAAAACCAGTCTCAGAAATAATTTACAGAAGAATTTTTCCTAAGGAGTTAAACTTGAGCTTTTTCGTTCCGAAGAAAGACCAATGTCTTGTCTGTACTAAATACAATCGTGCAAACGCAGATGAAAAAGCAAACTTAGTACAAAACTATGAAGATCATATAGAAAAGGCCAAGGATAGGTAGAGAGCAGAAAAAGAACTAAACTTTTTATCAGCAACATTTGATCTTTAAGCTATTTTACAAATTCCGAGCACTAAGGTTGGCCTTCTCTATTATACCAGAAAATTGACTGTTTATATCTTAAACCTATATGAAAGCGCGCTACCAAACGAAGCATGGTGCTTCGTATGGACGGAGGTACACGGCAAAAAAGGTAGCTCGGAAGTTGGCACTATTCTAGCCCATTATTTAACAAACTGCATTCAAGAAAATATAACAGAGTTTAGTTTGTTCTCCGATACATGCGGTTAGTATGTTGCCCGATCAAAAGACACGTATAAAAAGGGCACCAAGAAGGTGAAGAAAAACAAATACAACGTAAAACAGTTCACGTATTCTGAATTCAAAGATCTGAAACAATTAGCGAGCACTATAATTTTGAACAAGACAACAAACACGGAAGGTCAGAGAATTCAATGGCTTAAGATAAAAAGGATGAAATACATAAAAGGTGATCGAAAAATTTACTATAACTATGACATGTCAACCAATTTTATGACAATGAACGTCACTTGCTCAGGAGCGTAAACAAATACAACTGCAGCTACTGTATCGGAAAATTACGGCTATGCGACAAGGCCTAAATCGAAACAGCCAGACTCTGTGAACCTGAGGCGTCTTTGACCAGCTGTGAGTTCATATTTCCTTCTTTGCAACGGCTGTACAACAAACCATTGCCCATAACTGAGCCAAAAAGAAAGATTTATTAAATCTATGCGAAAAGGGTGTTACAGGGTGTTATACCTGAAGAGTACCATGGCTGGTTTCAATCTTTGGCTACAGATAACTGTTGACCGTTTACCTGAAGCAGCAATTTCTAAAGAGTCTGATTTAAGTGACAATGAGTAGTACTTTCACAGAAAATTAACAAGAAAAAGTTCTCCTACGGTTATTTTAGTATTATTTTTAAGATTTAAGTAGTCGGGATTTTCTACTTACCAAAATAAAGATGTTTCGTGATTTAATTCCTGCTATTATTATTTTACCTTGTTTTTTTTTTCAGTAAATAATAGTTCGTATCATCATATCATATTATTTCTATTAAAACACACACAAAAGTATAAAAGTCTTGCAAATAATTGGATTTCATTTAGTAAATTTGAAAGTTTATACAAACAAGTAAAACCAACTAAATATTTCAAAATCATCCATTTTAACAGGGTTCTTAATGTTTACATGTTCTAACATTCTTTGAATTATAGTTATTGCAATACAGAATCTGAAAAACTATCAATATTTACAATAATTGCGATAATTTATAAAATAATGACAGATAAATAATATTTGTGATATACAGGTAAAACCGATTAAGTGTCTTCCTTTGTCAGAATTTTTGTATTTTTTAGTAATTTCCAGTGCGTTTTTTTAAGTTTCTCTAAAGTCTTTGCCAGAGATCTGTCAGCCAGAAAGAGCCAACTGTCAAAGTTGAAGACCGAGTGTGGCAACATCGTTTCCGGGACACCTGAGATTTTGAGTGAGATTGAGAGGTTCTATGGGCAGCTGTACACGTCATCGTTGGAGCCACACGCAAGTGTGAGTAACGATCGAAGAGCAAGTCTTATTCGACACTATTCCGATGATATCCCGGACGTCGTCTGAGCGAAATTAGAATGGCTCTCCAGCACCTTAAAAACGGCAAGGCCTCAGGCGAGGATGGAATTACAGCGGAGCTTTTGAAAGCGGGTGGAAAACCAGTACTTGAAGTCCTTCAGAAGCTCTTTAATTCCGTCCTCCATGGTGGGACTACTGCGGAGGCGTGGAGTAGAAGTGCGGTGGTCTTGTTCTTCAAGAAATGCGACAACTCTTGAAGAACTACAGACCAATTTACCTTCAGAGCCGCGTCGACGTTCTGTTTTCGAGCGTCATTACGAATCGTCTCACACGCAGACTCGACGACTTCCAGCCTCCCGAACAAGCCGGTTTCCGAAAAGGCTTTAGCACCATAGACCACATACATACTGGATGCGCCAGGTCGCTTCCTGCCATTATCTTAAATAATCTGTTTCGCCTCGGGAGTTGCATGTCATGACCTTGTGGGCAACACACTGTCGACGTAGTCGCGTTCCAACTGTGGGCGCACGCACACGCGTCATTTCCGTCGCGCAACGCTAATCGCATGTTTGTTTACGCGTTCGTCACCTACCGCTCGCTAGAGGAACACGCCATGCACGTGTCGCGGCACCGAAAACCTATAGAACTGTCGCCAGCAAGACTGTGTGATACCGCAAGAACTATTTGAATTAATCAGTCAATCGTGCTGAAGATAACCACATCACAGCTGTTGAAGGAGTTCGCCGCGCCGCCCCGCATCTGAAGATCGCAGGTGAGCTTATTTGGTCTTATGAACATGCAATTACCGGCTGGTCCTTCGAATTTATCTACTTAACTTGAATCATCCTCTACCTGGGGGCCTGAGCTATCGTAGGAAGTTGTTTAACAGCCCCCACCGCGTGGGCGCCTCATGGGCCACACCTCCCGCATAGACTAGGTTTTTCTGGTCACCCCCGCATACCATTTCTGGTTTTATCTCCAGTTGCAAATTCTTACAAAATCTGTGGTTCAAATCCCGCATTAATTTAATTTAATTAATTAGCTAGTGGCCCATTTAGAGACGTTCCCACCATTATTTTTGGTCACTTCGAGCCGTATAAGGTTAATTCTAATCTAATAAATATTAAATATTTGGCTAATATAAAGTCATAATATATTTAGATTTTTAACCTAAAACCTTATTTCGTGTCAATTCGTACATAATTTGATTGAGTTGAAATATAGAACTGTTTCTTTTTATAATATTGTATTGAGTTGCTGTTTAAAACATATTTTTTATTCTAACTCTGTTTCGCAGTTTTATTACGAAAAGTAACTAAAATATTCCATATATATTTTTTTTCGTTGAGGGTATTTTTTTTGTTATTAACATTGGTACATTGATGTTACCCTGTATTTACCGCACGCTTGTTCAATCTTATACCACGAAGTTATACGAACTTATCTTTATGTATGTTTGCATCTGTAATTTATAATGCATCGTACGAAATTCGTAAACATTCTTTAAATTGATAAGTTATTATTTCGTAATAAAAATCCCACTTCAACAGCCTACAACCGCAAAAGCTATTATATATTAAGTACTAAGTCTAATATTTTATAACATATTCACGCCGTATATTTAACTCTTTCAGTCTTGGTGGTTAGTATCTAGCGACAATCAGTGGAATTAACATGAAAGTTCGAACCATGCTTGACAAGACGCATTCATTTTTCGGTATATTGAATGAATGACAGTTCATTTGCGTTGTATTGAATATTGCCCTAACGTACTTTTATTCGCGTACTTGATTTAAAAAAACTGTGAAACGGGTAAGTAAGCTTTTTTCTTTAATGTTTTTTACTCAATGTATTCTCATATATCTATTTTAAACGAGTTTACATAAAATTACTATTATTTTTATGTTTTCGATGTGTATTCACAACGAAAATATAGTGGTTAGTTAACTAACCACCGTGACTGTTGTGGGTTTATGGTCGTAAACTACGTGAAGCTTAAGCATGTAATTATAAGTGTCTTTTTCGTATTTTTACAGTATGTCGGGTCGGCTAAAAATAGAGAAATCGCAGAATACTTGTTGGAAGACATTCCTTCAGGTAGCGAGAGTATTTGTGGCGATGAGGATGACGAAGAAGATACAGAAGATCAGCCAAATTTGCCGGTGTTAGGCGATTTGATTGGAGAAGTTCAAGTAACCGATTATGACAACTCTGATTCCGATGATGACCTCCCTTTGTCTAGCTTAGTACACCGGAATCCTGATTCTGCAGAGACTAACATCGTAAATTCAAACAGGCCGATTACAATAGCTCCAAAATGGAAGAAGAATTATAGGATGGACATACCCGGTGAGTTTTCTGAAAGTGTGGGAATAACAGATCAAATTCTTAGCATGGAAAAAGTTACACCCCTTTTACTATTTCGCCTTTTTTGGACAGAGCATTTACAAGACATTTTATGTTTTCAAACTAACCTTTACGCTACTCAATCCGGAAAGCCTTACACACCTACCACAACAGAAGAACTTGATGTTTTCATTGCCTTGAACTTGGTGATGGGTATTAAAAAAATGCCGAGCTATAAAGATTACTGGTCTTTAGCACCTGATTTGCATGACAGCTATGTTTCGAAGTTCATGAGTTTCAATAGATTCAGGTGGCTTTTGAATTACTTGCACGTAAATGACAATAGTGTAATGCCCAACAGAAATTACCCAAATTTTGACAGACTTTATAAAATAAGACCTCTACTCGACATTCTGCGAAATAATTTTCAAAAAAACTACAAGCCATCAGAAGAAATTGCGATCGATGAAAGCATGATCAAATTCAAAGGCAGGAACTATCTGAAACAATACATGCCCAAAAAGCCGACTAAACGAGGGTACAAGGTCTGGATGAAGTGTGCACAGTCAGGTTATTGCCTAGATTTTGATTTTTACACAGGCAAGCAGGGTAATACAATTAAAACTGACTTAGGTGGTAAAGTTGTCAGGCGAAAATTTGAAAGATATAAATCATAAAGTCTATTTTGACAATTACTTCAACAGTTACAAGAGGACAAAATTTTCGCCTGTGGAACGGTGAATTCAAACAGAAAGTTCTTGCCAACGCTAAAAGAAGACGAGCATTTACAAAGAGGTGAACATGATTACCGGATTAGTGAAAAATAAGTTTGCTGAAATGGAAAGACAAGAGATCAGTATTTATTTTATCAAACTATCATGATCCTAAGAATGTCGGAAAAGTTAACCGCAGAGAGCGCGATGGTACTAGCATTGAAGTGTCCTGTCCAGAGGCCGTCAAAGACTAAAACGCGAACATGAATTTTGTCGACAAATTCGATCAACTAAAAGGAAGTTATGCTGTCGACAGAAAATCCCACAAGTGGTGGCATAGGATTTTTTTTTTCACTTCCTTGATTGTTGTGTTGTCAATGCCTTTTAATTTATAAAGAACTGCAGTCTTCTTCCCGCCCGGACCTAAGCACACTGACTCTGAAAGAATTCAGACGAAGTGTATACCAGGGTCTTCTGGCGCCAGCATATGTCAGAGACAAACAAAGGCCCGAATCAGGAAACAGCAACCGTAGTTCCGTGGCCTCTTCTCCAGGACCTGCATTTATAAAGCGTCACAAGCCTACAGTCCCACAAGAAATTCGTCTAGAATGCAGTCGCAATCAACCTGAGAGAAGCACTTCGAGAAGATGCTGCAATTGTAGCACTAAAATATCTCCAGTGCGTACTGTATGGCAGTGCAATACATGTAAAGTGCCCTTTTGCCTACGCAAAGGTAGAACATGTTTTTCAGATTTTCATAAAAAGTAATTTACGTTAGTTTTGCCTGTGGGAAAGTACACTATAACTTATAATATTAATAAATAATATACAAAATCATCATATTTTTATTTGTATCAATAGTCGTGGTGGTTAGTGTTACTAACCACCTCATTCCTCGAAAGCCTTAATACCTTTATTTTTTTTCTCTACTTTTTGTGATATTTTAGTTGTAAATGATGCTAAAACTAAAACATAAATGTTCAAAATATTCTTAATGTAAAAGAGTGACTAAAAGAGTTAAAGGAGTAAGCAGTGATACTAGTAATTTAGTTTGTATAAATCGCCCGCCCTGTTTGACCTTATAGGAAAACAGAGACTAGTTATCTATGTTTATTTTTATTTTATTTTTTTATTCCCGCATTGTGATTGTTTAAGTTCAGTATATAACCGCATTATTTATTTAATATTATTGATTAAACCGCAATATTTATTTAATATTTTAAATAAACGGCTATTTGTCGCTAATCGCACAAATTTTAATAGTAGAGAATAGGAAATATTTAATTTCAATTACCTATAAGGTCGCTGCATTTGAATCACGCCCTGTCCATTTTATGGAGTGAGCAGAGACTGGTTATTCTGCAACCACTAATTACTGTTGCAATAATTAGTTATATTTCTATTTTGTTTGTTAATTTTGTGTATTATCGTTACGCATTCGCACGTGTATTATTGGTATAATCGCTTTAGGGTTCCGCATTTGATTAATTATATTGTTTTATTGTTTCACGTTAAATACGTTTAAAGGTCGTGATGTCTAAATCAGATAAACCAATAAAATGTCAAAATCAGAAAAGCAATTAGAAAGTAAAATTAAATTAAAGGAAGGCAAACGAGCAGAACTATATTCTCGCATACAATCGTTGTTTGAATTAATCGCAAATATTGATAAGGTCACGGTTCGCAATACTTTCTTGGCTCGAGCGCGAATGATAGATGAGCTGAGACATGAATATCATACGTTAGTGGACGACATTAATTTATTACACATAGAACTCGATGAAAATTATGAAGTGAATTACCAATCCATCACCGCGTTTGACGATTTGCACTGTATAATTAAGGATACTTTAATTACATTGGAGAAGGCTTCCTCCAGCAGTTCTGATCCTAACCGCACAAACTGCATAAACCCTATTAAGGTGCCGCGTATTGAGCTTCCCACATTTGATGGGAACATTCAAGAGTTTTCATTTTTTTATGAAACATTTAAGAGTTATTCACGACAATCCGTCGCTGACTGATTCGGAACGCATTCACTATTTATTAAACAGTTTAACTGGAAAGGCTAAGTCCATTGCAGCTGGGTTTGTGCCAGCCGCCGAGAATTACAAGTCGGTATGGGATGCTCCTATCTCAAAATACCACGATAAACGCACTTTAGCTGTAAGCTATTTAAGCCAGTTATTATTTCTGAAGCCTTTTACTTCATGCTCCGCAAATTTAGAGCAGGTCATAGATAAATACGCTGCACTTATAGCTGGTCTTAAAGGTCTTAAGATCGAAGACTTAGCTGATGATCATTTTTGTCCATATTGGCCTTAAATTATTAGGTTCGGACACCGCAAAAAATTATGAAATGTCTATTCGCAATACGAATAAAATTCCGAATTATGATAATTTTATTCAATTTGTCCGAGAGCAAATAAAAATTTTACATCGCACCTCGCATAGGTCCTACAACCTTGTCACCACTTCTAACAATATTTCGTCACGAGCACCGCCACGAACCCGCGCACCGCGAGCATAAATTGCAACCGCTTCCAACTGTTCATTATGTCACAATGCACATACGCATCTATCTATTAGATAGATTTAATTATACGAAATCGAATAGAATTTGTCGTAATTGTCTTAGTAGACAGTTACGACAAATTCTATTCGAGTAAGTTTACTAATCGTAAATCTAACAATAAGTTTATTAATTCGCCGCCTAAGCCTAGGGTTAATACGCATTCCAAGTCTTTTGCTGAAGATCCTCCGACGGATCGTCCGTCTGACAACCTCGGAACCTTCACAGGAGCGTGTGTCGCAATGCACGCTCTCCTCAAAACCATTAGAGGCTTCTTTGAAGACCAAGATCTTGCCTACTGCTAAAGTGTTGGTAGCAGGTCGCGGTCTTATTGACCCGGGTTCACAAAAACATTACGTAACCATACGCTGTTGTCGCAAGTTAGGACTACGCATAAATACTAATTCCACCTGTACAGTTAAGGGTATAGGTGGAACCGCACAGTTAGTGAGAGGCTCTACTACTCTCAGTTTTTGTTCAAGGCTTAGACCGCAGCCTAAGTACAAAATAGAAGCCTTAGTTTTGGACCAGATAACTGGTCAACTTCCGCTTACGCAAATAGATGTCACAAAATTGCATCACTTAAATAATCTTTCGCTCGCCGACGATTCCTGGGCTCTTACAGGTGATGTTGACATACTGTTAGGCGTTAATCTATTCGCACGCATTTTATTACCAGACAAAATTTTCTCGTGACGAGGAAATCCTGAAGCAATAGAAACCGTTTTAGGATATATCGTTTTAGCAGAGGCACCAGTTGATAAACGGGATTCTACCTCCTGGTCCTTTTGTACCACTTCTTCCCACGAATGTCTGGATCTTCGTTAGTTTTGGGAGATGGAAGAAGTAGGAGTCGCCCCTATCAGTAGTGTCGACGATAAGTAATGTGAGCAGTTTTATGCTTCTACAGTTAGCAGAAACGCACTAGGCGAGTACCAAGTGGCCTTGCCTCGCAAAATTGAGGCCTCCACTCTTGGAGACTCATTTCATATCGCAAGACGCCGTTTGTTAATTCTCGAACGAAAATTCGCGTCTGACCCAAATATTAAGAGGTTATATGATAACGTCGTCAAGGAGTATCTTGGGAATAATTATATATCGCCGGTCAGTAACACTGATTCAAATGAATTCGCGTATTATATTCCTCACCATCCTATCATACGCGAGGATAAAGCGACGACCAAACTATTTTTGACGCTAGTGCTAAGACGGGTGGTGACGGACCTTCGCTTAATGATATTTTGTATTCAGGTCCAGCTCTTCAAGCTGATCTTTTCAATATTTTATTGAATATGCGCCTATTTCCTATCGCAATGACAGCAGATGTACGCCAAATGTATCTGCGTATAGAAGTTCGCGAAGAGGATTGCCCTCTTCAACACATGTTATATAGGTTTAATCCGCAAGAAGCTATACAAGTATTTCAATTTAACCGCGTGGCCTTTGGCCTTAAAAGTAGCCCATTTTTGGCAATTCGCACCGTCCAGCAATTATGTATGGATGAAGGACACAGATTTCCCTTAGCAAATGTAATTCTACGTCGAGACATTTACGTTGATGACATAGTAAGTTCCCTCATATCGACAGAGGAAGCAGTTGATGCTGCTACTCAACTCATCCAGCTCTTTCACGCAGGGGATTTTGAACTTACAAAATGGGCTAGTAACAGTTCTACAGTCTTACAAGCTGTTCCCGAGTGCTTGCGCTTATCGAAATGTGTAGAAATGGATAGCGAAGACTCGACGCTTAAAATTCTTGGCCTTCGCTGGTTTCCATCAGGAGACTATTTTGCATTTTATGTCAACCCTGACAATCGCTCTTGTACGAAGAGAAATATTCTCTCGTCTATCGCACGCTCATTTGACGTGTTAGGTTTAGTTGCTCCTATAATTTTATTCGCTAAGCTCCTCATAAAGGATTTGTGGCTCGCTAAGGTTGATTGGGACGAGCTCCCTCCTAAACGCATCATTCGCTCTTGGGAACAATTTAAGTCAGAGTTGCCATTGATCGCAACTATACACTTTTCGCGACATTTGGGTGTTATCTCAGATTGTTCTGTTTCCATTATCGGATTCGCTGATGCTAGTGAGCGAGCCTTCGGTGGTGTCGTATACCTCCGAGTACCGTTGCCTAACGGTTACTGTGAGGTCAGAATAGTATGCGCAAAGTCTAAGGTCGCACTTCTAAAGGTCGTCTCGCTGGCGCGATTAGAATTAAGCGCAGATCTACTTTTATCGAAACTTATAAGACGTATCTTTGAAACTTATAAGCTAAGATATCCTATAGAATCTATCGTAGCCAGTCAGATTCAACTGTGACTTTAAGTTGGATTTACTCTTCACCGCACCGTTGGCACACTTATGTTGCCAATCGGATCGCAAGCATTCATGAAAACTTATCAGCTGAATATTTCTTTCACATTGGGAGCTCCGAAAACCCTGCCGACTTTTTATCAAGGGGCTTGACTCCTAAACAGTTAGTACACCTATGGTTAGAGGGACCGCATTGGCTACAGTTACCGCGTAGTGATTGGCCTGTCACGCCCTTTGTGATGATCCGAGGTGATCCAAGGGAGCTTCCTGAATCTAAACCACTCACTTTTCTTACCACTCTTAACGATAATGATTTCTTATATTTACGCGAACACTACACATTGAATTAAACTACTTTTACGGATTATATCGCGTTTAATTAACTTATTTTATTAATTCCGACGTTTCGGTGCTTTACAACACCCATGGTCACAGGGACTGGGGTGATTGACGTCCCAATGTCAAAGTTAATACAGTACCTTCAGTTTTTAATTATTAATTTTGGTCGATCTACATAGAATGAACTAACTGTCTTGAAGTCTTGCAGTGGTATGCTTGGGTTTAGTTTTAATTTTATTAATTACAGGATCCCAAGCAGGTGGTCTGCCTCCCTCTCTATTGAAATTAGGATGTTTTTTCCAATAGCCTCACCATATCATCCTTGGCGGGAATCGATGTTCTTTCGCGAGAATCTGTGGTTTATCAAATCTAATGTAATGGAGGGGCCGTCTGGATGATATGATCACAAACTGCAGACTTCCCGGAACGTTGGTGCTTCACGTCAGCTATGTGTTCTTTACGCGGGTTTTAATAGATCGTTTTGTTTGCCTATATGAGGGCCACATTCACAATCAAGCTCAACCGCGTAAAATTTGCATAGCTGACCAAACTGCGTTCGGGAGTCTGCGGTTTGTGATCATATCTGACAGCTTCTGAATGGTAACCGATCTGCCAAGTAGGCATGATAAAAACATGTTCAAATCCTGCTGTATCTGTAATTAATAAGTGCGCTACTGGTGAATTGGCTGACGGTAATACTCCCTCGTAGCGACGTGTTCCTCGACCCGAAACGCAAGGATTAATAAAATAAGTTAATTAAACGCGATATAATCCGTAAGTAGTTTAATAACTCTTAAATGGAAGCCACTCAAATGAACCGCACAGGCAGTACCACTGCTACCTATAATTTTATTTATAATTTCGCTACTTTTCCTCTTGGAATAAATATTTGAGGGCTGTTTGCTTCTTTAAATTTATCAAGAAATTACGAGGAGCTATTGTAGCTTCTGATTAGAAACGGCTGAAAGTTTGGTAATGCGCCCATTCAACATATTCATTTCCCAAGATATCAACTTTTAACCAATATGCAATGTTCTAAAGAATTATTGACCTTCGTCCCTTCCTTCATGACGCGTTTGTGGCCTTTTCTCCTCAATCTGGATTTCAAACTAGGCACCCTGTGTTATTGCCAAAGGAGACTATATAGTCGATTTAATTATTAAACATTATCATGAGAAAAAATTTCATACAGGTCCAAATTTTCTCATGGCGCTTCTGAGACAAAAATTCTGGATCTTAACCGCAAATTGAGGCATTGCTTAATTCGCGGCCGTTATACGCTCTTAGTTCGGATTCTTCTCATCCAACTGCTTTGACACCTACAACACATTACCGCTTAAATATTTACCCGCTCCAGACACATCTGAGAAAATTAGTTTGCTCTCCCGTTATGAACTTTTGGACAATTTGGTCCAGTCGTTTTGGAAGAGGTGGCGCAATGAATAGTTGCACACCCTCCAGCAAAGGCAAAAATGGAATACGCCAGCCAATCCCGTCAAAGAAGGAATGGTTGTCGTTTGTCTACAGGATAATGTAATGCCCTTCAGGTGTCATTGTACACTTGCACCCCTGGAATGGCATCAAGTTGCCTCCGTCAAAACTAAGCAAGGTGTATTTCAACGGCCAGTTGTAAAGCTGTGTCCACTACCTACGCAATAGCCTTAATTAGTAGTAAGATTTATTAGTTTTTTTTTTCTCGCACGTTATTTATTGTTAATACTTAGAATACGCTAGGTTATTTATGTATTTTTATAATACTAACCGCACACTTTTAATATTACCGCACATTATATTCTTAAGTTTTAAACAGCAACAACGCAACACACTGTTTAAAGACTTTATCAAGTTTTCTTTGTCTTTCTTTGGACGCATCTCGTCCACTTGCAATAAGTTTTTGTTTATCAACATATTACTTTACCTATTATAGTCGACAGGACTAATTATCCACATAGAGATTACCCCCGCACAATACTCCCTTTACAGTTTGGGGTTTATTCTCTACCGCAATCTTTCGCTGTTTTAACTTGAGTAGAAAGTGGAACCTTTCAAGGCAGGGGGAAATGGCTGCACCAGGGGTCGCTTCCTGCCATTATCTTAAATAATCTGTTTCACCTCGGGAGTTGCATGTCATGACCTAGTGGGCAACACTCTGTCGACGTAGTCGCGTTCCAACTTATTTTAATAATATCAAAAATGTGTATATCTTACCTGTTTCATGATTCCCATTTTCTTCAAAGTTTAAATTCTCATTTTCGAAATTCTCTTCCTCATCTTTAACAGATTCAAGGCTAAAAATTTCGTTCTTACAATCATTTTCTATATCACACTCTACTGGCCTGATATCTATATGACAAATTGGTGTGAATTGAATCTCATCTCTAGCTTCATGCGGTTTTGGTATCGACTGAAACAAAATTATTTTTTTAATTAAGAGAAAAATGCCAGTGTAGCGGTGGCATGGGAAAATCCATACTACGCCATAACATCCGCAGATGTCGTAAAAAGGGACAGAGGGAAACTGAAACAGGAGATGGGCGGCAGCATCTTCCTGACAACAACTCCAAATAATAATAAAAACCGGACAAAGGTGAGGGTTCCGAATAAACTTAAATAAAAATGTAGATAGTTCATCCATCCCGAGAATCGAGTCTCAACAGTTTTTCAAATCAGATTCACAAATGCCGTAAATTGATAAAGATCTATCTTTATTTATTGAGTAGTATTACCTATATACAATATTTCGTTTATATAGAATAGGGTAATATATAACAGTATAAACAGTTCGATAATGATTTTTGTAAGAATAAGTACTTAACTTACTGATATTCATAACATATAGAACATTGTTCTAACAAATAATTTAAAATTAAAAAAATTTAAGACTTCAATATAAATTATTAAGAATAACTCAGAAACTATTGGTCAGACCTTGATCAAATTTATATGGGACCAAATGAGAAGCACCAGCTTTCAAATGAAAAAAGAATTATCGAAATCGGTTCACCCAGAAAAAAGTTATGAGGTAACACACATTAAAAAAAACATACAGTTGAATTGAGTACCTCCTCCTTTTTGAAGTTGGTAGAAAAGTAAGTTGGATTGAAAAACAAACTTAACTTTGTACTATAAAAAACAATCTACCATATGGCAAAGGGAAGCAGTTTAGAAGGCATGAGACAGGTAGTGATCATCAACATGCCTGCCAAGTAATGATTACGGTAAATACTTCATTGTAATGGGAATAACTCATAAATCAGTGAACTTTTATTAATAAGTAGTATAATACTGTAGATCATGTAGTTTAGTGTAAGAATATCCACTATCCTATATACCTAACCACTGCATGTGTCGTAATCGCCAACCTGCCAAGCATGGCAAATTTGGCAAAATTCCTCCAATGAAGCAATCTACGAGGGAGGCCTATGTTCAGCAGGGAACTTTTATAGGTTTTAATGGATGGAATGGATAATACCATAGACCCTCCTGCAACCAACTGCTCCAAAACTGCATTTGACTCAATAGCCTGCTGTTGTAATCTTCTGCAACGAATGAGTCTTGCATGACAGGTGAAACAGGCAATTATGGGCCCCTCATCCTCATCCATCTGAAAATATGAATGTTTGTCATAAATATGGCAAACTTCTTTAATATATAAATTTGTGATAAAATCTATTGGCGATAATAATTCCCTTCATCAACATCATTTTTTTATAACATTGAAGTGACAAATGAACTTACAATCCAGCTGATGGTAAGTGGCTACAGCAGCCCATGGGCACCTGCAACGAACTTCAAGCAAAGACTACAGATGCAATGTTACCTCTGAGGACTAAGATGTAATGCTTCACAGCCTGTTATTATACTGGCTCTCAATGTCCTTCAGATTGGGACACAGAAATATGTAAGATGATGATATCTATCCAGACAGACTTCTAGGCAAAAAAAAGTCCTACCACCCAGTGAATTATCATCACTGCAGCAACACAGTTCTAAGCCGCCTAAATCCATTGCCTTGCTGACTTACCAGATTGCCACTATCTAGTAAGCGGCCACTCTACCATTTGCTTACCAGTATGAGGCTACCACTCGAGAATTATGTTTCTCCATCTGTTGTTAGTTTTGCAAGCTATAAGGACACAATTCTATAATTAATTTAAATGTTGTGAGTTTCAAGTACTTTGGAGTCTCTATGACATTAACAGATATAATTTTAAAAGCAGTAGCTTCAGACTTGTGGGACCCTAACAGAGTAATACCTCTGTCAAGTTCAGGATTTCTTACTTACTTATTTCTTACTTTCAAATTTTAACTTCAAACTTAACATCATCATTAACATTATTACAAATACTTCTATTATTTTCTCTAATTTAACTGAAAATGCTTGTGGTAGGAGGAATTTACGAAAAATAACAGCAACATTAAACTGCTATTTTACACTAGTATTTTGTGAGAGCTAGGTGCCACCCCAGTCAAGCTGACCCATACATGATACAACCATAATATAGCTGCAGCATGGCTCTACCACATATAACGATAATAATGTCCTACAGACAGAATTTGGTCACAATGGAGACTATTCATCAGTGCAGGACAGGATTATATTGCATGTGTGTGTAAGCAAGCACAAATGTACATAATTCACTCCATTGATTTCTCAGTCTGATAGGAATATGATAAATAATTAAATATGAGAGTGCAGGTGTATCTGTGACTGGAAGCACATGTACACTCTATTCTCCCACTTTAATAGTCCGATAGAACGGCTTTAAATGGGTGAAAGACCAAACCAAAATAGATGTTAATTTCTTGATAGAAAAACACAATAATGCTCATTAAAGTAATATGGCCTAGAACAGACACCGGGAACAAAATCTATGCAGCAGTGCGAGTCGCGTGGAAAGAGGCAAAAGGTACCTTTTTATGGCACAGACTCAGTAAATTTGAGCCCGCGGGCTCTAACGCGTGTTGCAAAGAAAGTCTCGACGTATCTGCGACCCAGGATACCAGGCTAATTGTTGTTTTTCAGGTTCTGGTCTTACTTGTTACTATATTTAAAGCTGCACCTTGAAACTAGCCCCGATCTATCGCATTTTATATCAGGCAAGTTATAATATATTTCTCCAGCGATAACAACAAATTACCGACTCGCACTTCATTTTGCAATATTTAAAAAATAAGCGAACTTACAAATCTGTTCGTCAACGTTTTATATAAATTTTGGAGGCCAGTCTTCTTTAGAACAAACATGCGTACATTAACGCATAAACAAATTCTACAAACTCCACTAAAGGCCATTCTTGTTTCCTATAGCTATAATATAATTGAATTCTCTTTTTCTTGTTTCTTCAATAATCCGGAGTTTTCAACATAGATAAATAAATAGTTTTTTCCAAAGAGAATATAATCATTACCAGGGCTCGGAACCGGTTTAAGAAGAGCGGTTAATTTCGATTAATTACCGGTAAATATATCGCTCCTTCAATTACAGGTTAAACAAGTAACCGGTTTTTAACTAACCTAAACGGTAAAGGTTATCGGTTACTTACGGTTTTGACACCCAAATTAACCGGTTAATTCCGTAAAACGTAAAAGTAATTATGAATGGGATAGGTAGATTCACGTTGTGAGGTGCTTACACCGTGCTGCCGCATGCGGGCATACTTATGGTCAATTATCTGCCTTTAAGCGACACGTTCGTTCACTCGCGATCAGAGTGTCTAGTGGGAGTTCGGCATTTACGGAAAACGTGAAAGTATTAAATATTAGCGCAAAAAGAGCCCGGTGGAAGGCAGTTATTGTGTTTGGTTTATTCGTTAATACTGGACTTGTCTCAAACAGAAAATAATTTATTTTTGTGTATCGGTTGTTTATTATGATGTTTTATTTATGTTGGGAGAAAAAGTAAATAGAATTTGTTCCATGTTTACGTTTTAACAGTGGTAGAGCCGCGGCAGCTTTTGATGTCGCACGGATGGGCCGGCCGAACCAGGGTGATACCACAACCTAGCAGAATACCATGCGAATGGTAGCGGAATCAAACAAAAACTACCCTAGGAGGGTACCAACAGCCCTGGTGACGGAGATCCCTCGCTGACATCCACACCCACTACCCTACTCTTAGGCTGCCCGCGTACACGGGGGCGCGAAGGGATGGGGACAAGCCGACTTTTCTCTTACACCGAGACTCAGGTGTCCTTAAGTGTCGCTTAAAGGCTGATACTTCATATCTCTCCTGAGACATAACAAATTAGAACACTCCTTTGGGTCCGGGCTGGAGAGTTTGGTATGCGTCAGAAGACATCTGTTTTCAACTCCTCAGCAGTCTTGAAGGTACGGAGCTGTCCATCCTATGCTGCGCGTAGACGCGCGACCATCGCCGTGTCTACGGGTGCCTCTATAGGTCCCATAGCGGTAATGCCGAAACAGACCGACTAATTGAACACGTCCAAATGGCTACAGATTCTTTGCTGGCAGAGATCGTTATCCTTAGCGATTTTAACGCCCACCACGTCGAATGGCTCGGGTTCGTTTAACCGATCATGCGGGAGATCTGTTTATGACTTTGCCTTGACATATGGTTTTACACAGCTGGTTACTTCGCCTACTCGGTTCCAGATGTGGAGGTTATCATCTTCCTGTTGGACCTTCTGCTGACCTCTCAGCCGAACAGATATCAGGTTTCTGAAGACGCCCTCTTGACTGCTAGGACCATTGTCTTGTCCGGAGTGGTGCCTCACGCTCCCCCCTGCAGTTGCGTTCTGCAGGCTGCCGCCGTGTTCGGCAATGCGGTCTTTCTTTGCATCCTACCCTGGTGCGGGTTTGCTTCTAAGGATATCTAAAAATAATATTATGGCAATTGTTCGGCAGATATTTTTTTAAATATCTACATTTCATCAGCTATCTAACGAGGTATAACAATCTAGGGTTTGTATTACATTTCGTGGAAAAAAAGTAATTGGGACGCTCCAGGTAGCAGTTCTAACGGTCCCGCGCCTATTGTCCTTCAAGTTAAGACGCACCAAGCGAGCGAGACAAGTGACGATTTATGTAGGTGCGAATGAAAGAAAAAATGTGTAAAGACCGGTCAGGGCTGGGTATACAACAGGGGTATTGTTTGGTTGTCAGTCTGCTTTTGTGCTTCGTACATGGTAGATGCGATATCGTTTTGCTCTTTTTCTCAACTTGGCTGTGATTCTGGACTATTTCTTCTGATTTGTGACTACTGTGCTTGTTAACCGGACTCTGATTTGTACCTGTGATACGGAAGTGTTGAAGATGACGTCCTACACACCTGAGGAATATGCTGATATGCTTATTTGTTACGGATACTGCGATTGTGTGTCTGCGCAAGCTCGCAACGAATACATAACTCAAATGCATTGAAAAAACTTTAGGTTCATAGGCGACAGTGTAGAAGAAAATTTATACTTAGCCCAAAAAAGTAAAATAAAACAATAGTTAAGCATGAAATGTCATTTATTAAAGGTTTTCACACAACTTTTTCTTATTCTACAGTTCATGTTCAACATGGCCGCCTCTATTTCTGATACATTGTCGCATCCTTCTACGGAGAACAGTCTTCACTACTCCAGTGGTCAACGTGGTCTTCATTTTATTTGCTGCATCCACAATCCTTTCTCTTAAGTCTTCCACAGACGAAACTGGATTCGGCTCGCTGTACACAAGACTTTTCATGCACCCCCACACATGAAAATCCATGGGGGTTAGGTCCG
Source organism: Parnassius orleans (assembly GCA_029286625.1). Taxonomy (NCBI): domain Eukaryota; kingdom Metazoa; phylum Arthropoda; class Insecta; order Lepidoptera; family Papilionidae; genus Parnassius; species Parnassius orleans. The sequence goes on from JAGSMP010000683.1 coordinate 68,494, forward strand.
GACTTCTTGCTGGCCATGGCAACGGCCCACCTCGTCCTATCCATTTGTTTGGATAATTTGTGTCCAGCCAGTCCCTGACACTTCTCCTGAAATGGGCAGGGCAGCCATCGTGTTGGAACCACATGTCCCTGATCAGGTTGAGTGGCAAATCATCCAGCAAATCACTCAAGTCTGCTCTCAGGAAATTTTCGTAGCTTTCCCCATTTAGATTATCCGGGAGAAAGTAAGGTCCAATCAAATGATTGGAGATAATGCCCATCCACACATTCACGCTGAATCTTCGTTGGGACCCCTTCACTCTTTTCTTATTGGGATTCCTTAGTTCTTTTGGGGCCCAGTAATGGGCGTTGTGATAGTTAGTTATGCCATCTTTATCAAATTTGGACTCATCCGTCCACAAGATATTTCTTAGAAAATCTGGGTCTTCTACGTCAGCATTTAGCATAAATCTGCAAAAGTCCAATCTTCTCGCGGGGTCTCCTTCTTCAATAACGTGTACCGGCGTGTAATGGTACGGGTATAGGTCAGCAGTATGCACTGTAAACCACACTCTCCATTGCGAAAGTCCCAGATCACGGGCAACAATATTAGTGGAAGTAGTCGGATCCGCTCGAAAGCGTTGCACTATCTCATTGTCCTGTTCTTCGTCGTCAATTCGTGGTCTTCCCATGTCTGTATTTCGTCTCAAAACAGAGCCAGTTTCTCGAAGTCTTCGATAAACTCTGTCAAAAACGGCCACATCCGGCACTCGACGACCGGGCTAGCGAGTTATGTATTCGTTGCGAGCTTGCGCAGACACACAATCGCAGTATCCGTAACAAATAAGCATATCAGCATATTCCTCAGGTGTGTAGGACGTCATCTTCAACACTTCCGTATCACAGGTACAAATCAGAGTCCGGTTAACAAGCACAGTAGTCACAAATCAGAAGAAATAGTCCAGAATCACAGCCAAGTCGAGAAAAAGAGCAAAACGATATCGCATCTACTATGTACGAAGCACAAAAGCAGACTGACAACCAAACAATACCCCCAGTTGTATTCCCAGCCCTAACCGGTCTTTACACATTTTTTCTTTCATTCGCAACTACATAAATCGTCACTTGTCTCGCTCGCTTGGTGCGTCTTAACTTGAAGGACAATAGGCGCGGGACCGTTAGAACTGCTACCTGGAGCGTCCCAACTACTTTTTTTCCACGAAATGTAATACAAAACAAGTTAGGTAGCTGATGAAACGTAGATATTTAAAAAAATATCTGCCGAACAATTGCCATAATATTATTCTTAGATATCCCTTAGAGAAAATAAAGTTTCTAATAATTTTTTTTATTTCTTTACTTTCACTTGTCTACTACGGTCTATTCAATTAACTTATGCACTATTTTAATGATTGACGTCCTAAAGCATCTTATTACACATGTAAAAATGCAATAATAATAATAATAAGATACACAAAATAAACAAAAATAAATGTAGTAGCCTAAAAATCGGCAATTTTCAATAAAAAAATTAAAAGTTGAATATCTCGAAAAGGGTTAAGTTTAGGGTAGGGTGTTTCACAGTGAAATAAGTCAGAAATGATGGGTACTCCACGCCCTTAACGGATCTAGCACGATTTTTCTTGTAACCCCGTATATATAGGCGAGCGAATGATGGCTACGGAGAACCATATAAGGATAACAAGGGGTATCTTCCAGGGCGATTGTCTGAGTCCAAGCTGGTTCTGCCTCTCTCTAAACCCTCTCAGTACCTTACTGGAGGGTTCTGGGAGAGGATTTCAGCTTCGGAAAGGAGGTACAAAAGTGACCCACCTTTTCTATATAGATGATCTCAAGTTATTCGCCGCCAGTCGCTCACATCTTGTGGAATTGCTAAACATCACTTGTGATTTTAGCAATTCTATTAGAATAGAGCTGGGGACGGATAAGTGTGCGGTCCTCCATGTCGAAAGGGGTAAAATTGCTAACTCTGAGGGCATAGACTTATCTATGCCCATCAACATAAGGACCCTATCCGAGGTTGAAACATACTGATACCTGGGTATGTCACAGAACATAGGTATCGATGAGGCGGATATGAAACAGTCAGTTTGTGATGTGTTTTATGCACGCTTGACAAAAGTGCTCAACAGTCTTTTGTCGGGTGTGACTAAGACACTCGCATATAACGGTTGGGTCATGCCTGTCCTCATATATACCTTCGGCATACTCAGGTGGACTCAGACCAAACTGAACGCTCTGGATAGAAAAGTCCGCACTGTTATGACGTCACACAGGATGCATCACCCGAGATCGTCAATAATGACGCTGTACTTGCCGCGGAAAAATGGTAGGCGCGGCTTTTTGAGCGCTCTCACCATGCATAATCGCGAAGTGTGCAGCCTCCGTAATTTTTTTCTGGCAAGATCGGATGATCCATTATACAGGGACGTCATTTCTTGTGATAAAGGGCTTACTCCTCTATCCTTAGTCAACGAGCAATGGCAAGACCCAGCTGTACAGTACATTTCCGACCGGGAGACCGTATGGAAGGAGAAGAAGCTCCACGGGAGGTTCTATAAGGCTCTACATGAGCCTTTCGTAGACACAGTCGCCGCCCTCCACTGGCTACGTTTCGGTGACCTCTTTGGGGAAATCGAGGGTTTTGTCTGTGCGATACAGGATCAGGTTATTAAGACCAACAATTATCGGAGATACATCCTAAAGGATGGCGCCGTCGACATCTGTGGAGCTTGTCGCCATCCCGGCGAATCACTTAGGCATGACATCTCCGGTTGTTGGGCGTTTTCTAACTCTGAGTATTTGCACAGACACAACCTAGTAGCCAGGATTCTACGCCAGGAGCTCGCTTTGAAATACGGTCTCGTGGATCGGAAAATGCCATATTATAAGTACTTGCAGGAAGCCGTGCTCAAAAATGACCGCGCCAGTCTCTACTGGGACCGGGCCATCATCACAGACAGGACTATTCTTGCGAATAAGCCTAGATATTGTGCTGATGAACCGGGCACATTCAAGGATATTTTTGGTCGACATTACCATTCCTTATGACGAGAACCTCGTGAAAGCCGAAACAGATAAGCTGACAAAATATCTGGACCTGGATCACGAGTTGACCGACATGTGGGGTGGTCTGCCGACCGAAATCATTCCTGTGGTCGTTTCTGCGAACGGGTTAATCCCAGTCAGCCTCTCGGGTCATCTGAGGCGACTGGGACTCCGTGACGGACCACTCCAAGCTCAAATGCAGAAGGCGGTGCTCTTCGATAGCGCCCGCATCGTCCGCCGGTTTCTTTCCCTTTCCCCCTAACCCTCGGCCGTTTGGTCTCCCCTGCCGAGGGCTTCCGTCTGGTTGGGTTTACAATTATATATTTATACGGCTCAACCAGTTTTTTTTTTATAGGATAGGGTGACAAACGGGCACACAGTCCACCTGATGGTAAGTGGTTGCTGTGACCCATAGACATCTACATCTATCTTCAATAAAGAATCAAAATGCAGATGCGTTGTCACCCGTGAGGACTAAGATGGAATGCCTCTTTTCCAGTAAAAAGGGTCAACCAGATGAGAAAACTTTATAGATACCTATATAGATGACATATTATATAAAGTATCAACAGTTGCCTCATCAGGCATGCAATATTATTTACAATATTATCCTAAGAGATAAAATGTTTAAAAAATGCTTAACACCGTATTAACTTTTAAAATTATAAAATTCGTTCAACGTATAAAACGTATGTTCCACCAACCAGTTTTTTAGTTTATGTTTGAATTTGGGTCCTTTTATTCCTTTAATACTATTGGGTTAGTGATTAAATACTTTAATTGCTGTTATATATGCACTTTTGTAAAAAAATATTTTTAATTTTAGGTAGAGAAAGATCATTTTGATAGCAAGGGCGTAAATCTTGCCGCGTTGAAAATTTCTGTTCGAATAAATCGCAATTATTTCTGATAAATAGGCACAACTCTAAGATATATATTCCAGTTAAGGTTAAAAAAACGTTTTTCTTTAAATAGATTCCTTAGGCTTTCTATATTTGTCTTACGGTATATGATACGCAAACATCGTTTCTGTAATATAAACGTTTCATTTATGTTAGTTGCATTACCCCAAAAAATTATACCATACAATAACAGTGGATAAATATAACCATAGTATACATTTCTAGTTACAGATTCAGAAGTTAACCAAGAAAGTATTGAAAAACATAGCAATAACTCGATATTTTCTTGTTAATCTTTTCTATGTGTGACTTCCAATTGAGGTGAGAGTCAATTTTAACTCCAAGAAAGGTTGTATTTTCTACTTCCTCTACGACTGAACCATCAAATGATATTTTTAAATGGATTGGATTGGTCTTATAATTTCTAAATTGGAGAATTTTAGTTTTAGTTATATTAAATATTAGATTAACAGATTTTAGCCAGGTCACTATGTCTTTTATGGACTTATTAATTTCACTTTCAAGTTCTATATTATTTATTAGCTTACCGGTATAAAAAAACTGTAGCATCATTAAATGTTTGGTGATATTAAATATTTCGTTAATATATATTAGAAAGTCCGAGTATACTTCCTTTAGGTACACCAATGTTGACTTTTTTAAGCTTAGACTCAACTGTTTCAATATTTTTAGTATTATTATTATATGTATCTAAAATGGTTGCTTGATATCGATCTTCAAGGTATGATTTAAATAGTTTTAGAGCGATTCCGCGAATGCCAATATTTTATAATTGTTTCAGTAAAATTTCATGATTAACCCAATCGAATGCTTTTGTGATATCTAAGAAAAGGGCAAAACATGGATTTTTTTCGTTCATATCATCCCAAATATGTTTCATGATTTTAAATATGGCTAATTGGCTTTTTGAAATCCATATTGATTAGGATTTAAAATTTTATTAGTATTAACAAAATTCATTAGTTTATTGTGAATAACTTTTTCGAAAATTTGTTGAAATGGAAAAGCTTGGTAGGAGTGCTATGGGTCTGTAATTATTTGGGTCTTGCTTCGATCCCTTTTTGTAAATAGGCTTTATAAGAGCAATTTTCAGGTCATTTGGAAATGTAAAATTCTGTGTTAAGAAAACGGCGGACTTATGGGGATTTCCGTTAAAGTTATTTTATCTATAATAGATATAATAGCACCTTATCTAGCCACTATATTTAATACAACCGTCGAATCTGGTGTGTTTCCTGATTTAATGAAACATAGTAAAGTCATACCTTTATTTAAATCTGGTAGTACATTAGACCCCACCAATTTTAGACCAATTTCTGTACTACCAACATTTAGTAAAATTTTAGAAAAAATAATTTTAGATCAGATCTTAAGTTTCTTTAATGTTAATAAATTGCTACATAAAAATCAATTCGGTTTTACAAGGGGTCGTTCGACAACTGACGCTGGAGTTGAGCTTATTAAACATATTTTTTGTGCATGGGAGAATTCAGAGGATTCTTTGGATATATTTTGTGACCTTTCCAAGGCCTTCGACTGTGTTCACATTAGGCATTAATCAGGAAGCTACAGTACTATGGTGTCAAGAACACAGCGCTTAAACTCATTATTTCATATTTAAGTAATAGAATGCAGAAAGTTATTATTAATGGTGAAAGTTCTTACGGGCCACCTGTACTAATGGGTGTCCCTCAGGGCTCGATTCTTGGCCCATTCCTATTTCTAGTGTATATTAATGACTTACCTTCCCTTCTAGGAGATAATCATGATATAGTATTATTTGCTGATGATACTTCCTTGATTATTAAACTTAAACGCCAATCATTTAAATATGACGAAGTGAATAATGCTATATCGAAATTAGTGCATTGGTTTAACGTTAATAATCTACATTTAAACGGAAATAAAACTAAATGTATTAAATTTACAACAACGAATGTTAAAAATCTGAGTACCAATGTGTTTTTAAATGGGAAGAACTGAGCCTGTTGAATCCACTGTTTTCTTGGCATCACTCGACGCAAAGCTTCAGTGGGGCCCCATATATTCAAACTAGCAAGCAGACTAAGTTCTGCAGCCTATGCTGTAAAAAAGATTAGAGGTCTCACTAGTGTCGAGACAGCTAGATTAGTTTATTTTAGTTATTTCCATAGCATAATGTCTTATGGGATTTTGCTATGGGGAAATGCGGCTGATTCAGAAACTATTTTTGTTTTACAGAAGGGGGCCATTAGAGCTATTTACAACCTAAAACCGAGAGAGTCTCTTAGAGATAAATTTAAAGAAATAAATACGTTAACCTTGGCCTCTCAGTATATTTACGAAAATTTAATGTATGTTCACAAAAACAAAGGTAGTTTTAGTAAAAAAAAGTGATATACATCCTGTAAACACTAGGAACAAACACAAGCTAGTGATACCAGTTTCTCAACTCCACAGAGTCAGTAATTCATTATTGGGGCAATGTATACGCTATTACAAAAAGGTCCCGGAAAGTGTACAGGCTCTCTCTATTACCAAGTTTAAATGTTTTGTTAAGCTGAAACTTTATAAAAAGGGTTATTATACAAGTAGTTTCTAAAATAAATTTTGTACTTAAATAGTTTGTACAACCATTAATCTAAAATTTACTTTTAAAGAAAGTCCCGCTGGGTTTCTTGCTGGTTCTTCCCAGGACAGAGGTTTTTTTTTCGAACCAGTGGTAAAGTAAAAAATGACTTTCAATAAGAATTACACATTTGATCTATATTGAATAAAAAAAAATATTCTATTCTATTCTGTACCTGTTTCTAACATTAGATTTATAATATACACTATTGGTTCGGAAATATACTTTAAAGATTGTTTAATTAAATACATCGATATGTGATCGTAGCAAAAATGAAACATACTAAAACATAATAAAACATACATTCATTAATTATTGAGTAAAGTTTTAATTAGATTTAATTTATTATTTTTATAAAAGTCTTATTTCTAAACGTTTAATAATCTCTGTGCGAAAAGGCACTCTGTGTCTCTTATTCTTATCAGTGTTGTGTTACGCCTATAGTAATAGAGAGTCTATTACTAAATAAATTTAATTGAAACACCAGATACGTTATAATGAGAGAAGTCCGATCTCAATAATAACAAATTTAAATAAAAATGAAGGATAATAGTGGTATCAAGGATGGTGAAAAGTTTTACTCACCAACCAGCCGCTATTCCCATGTCTTCCACTTCCCTTGATGACAAATTTATTTGGTTCTTGGATTTGCCCAACAGCTATTCGCGCCGCTATCACGAATCCAGGCGAATTTGTACACCTGAATATTTCGAGAGACGGCACAGCCTTCACGAACCAATCCTACCGGCTGCGCCAGTCAAATTTTTTTTCAAAAGGAGTTTTTAAAAACTAAAATACAATTAGATTACTACGTCTCACAGATTAATAATGAATAATATTCAAAGAGTCCGTGCGTGCGCAGACATTCGACTCATCAACTAAGTACTAGGAACTTATATAGAAATGCTGATGCATTAGTTTTATTGCTTAGTCTAAATAATACAATATTATATATTTTAATATTTTAGTCTAAAACAGAGGGACGGGGTGTATCCATAACTAGATGCGTAAGCATCATATTAGTCTGTGATATTTATTTATCTATGTCACAAACTAACTATATAATTATTAACCAAAACTCAAAATATAGAAAATGTATTTTGAGTTTTGGCAGGAAATTGAACGGTGGCGGATTGCTGCTCTTGTATTATTGTTTAAATAATGGTTTGAAGTGGATTTTCATATGTAAAAGTGGTGCGATTTTGTGTATTAAGTGTCTGCGCATGTGAACTATTAGTGGAAACGGTAAAACAAGTGCTCTGATGGTGATGTGATTCTCAAAATAAGGTGTATGTCTGCTTTGGCGCCTTCAGATACCATCGCCAACTGTCAGCTGTTTGCTGACTCAAGTTGCCGTCAAAATCTCCCAAGGGCAGCACAATGTGACGCATCAACATATTGTGAAGCAGTGTACTATGAAGGATAATTATACATTGTAACTTCAGGCTCAGAAAGGCTAGAACCCCGAGCTGTAAAGCCAGTTATAAAAAAAATAGCTTGCTTTGCTACCATAGACTTAGAATATACTGGCGTAAGTATATTCTAAGTCTATGGTTGCTATCGTATCCTCTTTCTACGGTTGCTACATATTTTCAAAGAGAATATAATCACTACGTTTATTATAATATTATATTATATATTGCATATATTTATTTATCTATGCTATATGCTTGACAGTATAGATGTGCCAACTCGGAAAAATTACGACTCGAGTTAACTCGAGTTGAAATTCACGCAACTGGAGTTTAAGCTCGAGTTACGCAACTCGAGTTAGCAGTACGAAACAAAGTAAATGATTTATTACAAATTACTTTTTTATAAATTTGTTTTTCAATCTAGCTTTTTGGTGGGTCGGGATGACTACAATTACCAAACTTATTATGTTGGACTGTAATAAAAAGGTGTATTTAGTATGTATCACATACTTATGTATTTTTTGTTTTAATCTTAGTTATAGTAAGTACCTGTATTTAACAACAAGCCTAGCTATATATCAGTCGTCACGAAACAATATTAGTAACTATTACTTTATATATTATTATATAAAGTAGTAGTTATATATATATATATATATATATATATATATATATATATATATATATATATATATATTAGTAATTACTAGCTTTAAGATGTAGGTACATAAGCTATTAATAGTTTAATTATCACAGTCAAAATGTTCTTAAATATTTTTTTAAATTCAAAATATTTATTGTAAGTTAAGTGTAACATTTGGCGTGTTGGTGCATAGTTCTTTATCGATGTTTATTAAAATTACAGTATTAAATGGCAAAGAGAGCACATTTCTACGTTCACAGTTCGACGATTTGTTGATCGTTATTCCAATTATGTATTTGAAATATCAATGTACTAAGAAATACTCCTGCATTGTCCCTTGGTTATCTTACAACTTAACCACCCCTTTCGGGTATTACAATAATAAGTCTGTGATTTACATAACTATATTGATCATAATTAATAAAAATTATAATAGAAATTGAATTACATAACTTAGCTATTATAAAATTCTAAATAACAAATCGTTTTGGTTGTTGCTAAATACTCTTTGAAACACGAAGCGGGCAAACAACGAACGAATCTTTCTCTTTTGCTGACTCACTTGATCCGTTCATGTACAGCAGCCCAAACTCGAGTTAGGGAGATCCGTCAAATAGCGAAGGGTCAACTCAAGTTAACTCGAGTCAGTGTCTCCATGTACACGGTAATTACCGTAGATGCACCGTAATTTGGTCTTAATCTACCGTCAAGATAATATGGCATTACCGTGTCATATGTCACCGTAATACCATTGCATACCATAATGTGCTCAAATACCGAGTGCGAGCGCATTTTCAGTCAAGTCAATGATATAAAGACGAAAAAATAAATAAACTTTTAACTAAAACGCTAAAAGGAAATAATTTTCACCCAGCAATCAATCAAAATAAATAGCAAAATGTGTTGATTTCAGGCCTACTAACGATACGTTAACTAAAATGAATAAATCCATTTGCGAAAAAGATATTTTCATGCAAAGAGAGTCAGATTTAGAATAATATTGTTTTATTTTAGCATTAAAAAAAATCATAGTAATTAATTAAAAGCAAATATATTTGGACTTGATTTTGTTCATAATGTTGTATTTTTTCTTCGAAAAGTTACACGGTACACTTATTTAGAAACACCGTATTTTTATCCACCGTATCCACCGTAAATTTTATCTAGAAACACCGTATTTTTACCCTTGCAACACGGTAACTCTCGATTTACATATTGAGACACTGACTCGAGTTGACCCATCACTACTTGACAGATTAAATTAAAGCCACATAGGGATGTCGATTCCTTCCGAAAAAGATCGATTTTTAAATCGATTTGAATCATAAGCTGATGTATCTATTCACAAAAAAATCGAGGTCTAAAAGATCGATTTCTAAAAAATCGATATTTTTATTAATTTATAATGTAAATATAAATCCATTTTATAAAAAACAAGAAAGATACCATAATAAATGATCTCTTATCAGTAAAATCAGTTTTTTTCAGTTCAGGAAATTCGATGATAACAATTATTTTTATTACCATATCAAAGTCAGATCAGGTATGAAAGAAGACATTTATTTTAAAAATGTCCAATCTTTTTAAAAACAATAGTCTATCAAGTCTGCTGGGATCCAAGCGGTTCACTTGCGATGTTGCCGGCAATTGAAAAAGGGCGCTCACAAGGAACAGATGATCCCACAGTACTCATATACATCATGGCTATTGAATGAAGGTCGTGATAAATAGAGTTTTGTTCTTGCCTGTACAGTGTAGGATCATATTTCAAGTGCACAACTGCCTGCGATAAATAGTGTTTAAATTCTTCGTTTAAGCCCTGACTTTCTAGTGCAAGTGCATTACTGTGCTATATATACACAAAATATGTATACACAAAAATAAGTATTTATTTCGCTAAATAATATTACGACACAGTTTGCTTTACTGATTGCGACACAGTTTGATTAGTCAAATGAATGACGCAATATCAATCAACAAATACAAAAAGTCATAGACTACAAACGTAACTTTTTATTAAATGGAGGCGAAGGAAACTAAGCACACAGCCATCTCGCGAGTTTTTGAGTAATTAACCCTTTAACCGGCAACACCGTTGTATTACGGATACATTCAACTAATTGTAAATATTTTTATGATTTTTACCATAACAAAAAATCGAATGGCGATTTTCAAGGGTGAAATATCGATTCACTGGATCGATTCAGTACTGCATATCCATTTAAAAAATCGATCTTTTGGGCCTGAAAAATCGATTCTTCGATTAATCGATCTCAGATCGACATCCCTAAAGCCACATGAGCCACGGGCGGGCGGGCCACCACGGGCACGGGCCAGTGTTGCCAACTGCACCGTAATTACGGTAAAAACACCGTAATCAGCATAGATCTACCACCTACCGTAGGATTATAATTACGGTAGCAAAATACACCGTAATACCCAATGAAGATCGTATCTAAATATGATTATCTATAAACTAAAATAATTTTAGCGAGTTTGATTGTTTACTTTCTTTACGTTACAGTATTTTCCTTTTATTCTACCGACAACACTGTTTTATGCGTCGGGAAATCCCCCAATAGCGTGGTACCAGCTTGAGATATTATGCGAACAATTCAGGGGTGCTGTATGTATTTGAATTTCAATGAATACTTAGAGCTTTTAATTTTCCTAGTTTATTTGTATCATAAACGAGATACGACTAACATTTCATTAATACTTAAAATTACGTAAGAGTTTGTTGTGTTGTGTTGTGTTGTGTGTGATCTGAGTGTTTAAAAATATGGAGAGTGATGGCGACAGCGCTACTGATCGAGAAGATAGCTTAACACGAGTACCGGCTAAGAGAAAGCGTTATAAGCAGAAGTTTCAGGAAGAATGGTTGCTGAATAAAGAATATAGTGACTGGCTAAGAAAGGATAATAGGGACTTATCGAAGGCGGTCTGCAATGTTTGCAATACATCTTTCAGTGCCGAAATAAGTGTAATAAAACGCCACAAAGAAGGAACTAAACACGTGAATAATTTAAAGAGGTGTAGTGCTTCAACGTCCAAAAAACAACAGTCTATAGTAAGCGTTTTAAATCCATGCCAACTAATGAAAAGCAATTGGTAAAGACTTCAGAAATAAAATTAGCTGCTTTTGTTGCTGAGCATAAGGTATCTCATAATGTCATGAATCACTTAGCAGATTTGTTACCAAAGTTGTTCCCAGATTCTCAGATAGCCAAAGATATTAGATTAAAAGAACTAAAGTTCAAGCTGTGATAAATAACTGTATTGGGGAAACTGAAAAGAAAACTTGATCAGTGACTTGAAATCACAAATGTTTTCAATTTTGATAGACGAAAGCACAGATATTGCTGTAGTAAAACAGTAGCTGTAGTGGTCAGGTATTTTGATCCAATGATTGGTAAAGTTATCACTCGGTTTTGGAATTTGATTCAATTATTTGATGAGAAACCACCGATCATGTTGCAAATGCCGAAAACTTTTAATACTGTTATAGGTTCATTTCAAAGTATGAGATTCCTACGGAAAACATCATAGGTTTCGGCTCTGATGGATGCAACACAATGATGGGATGTAACAATTCAGTTTCAAGTCGATTTCGTCAACGTTGTCCAGGCATAATTGTGATCAAATGCATTTGCCATTCTCTGCATCTTTGCTCTAGTGACGCATGTAAAGAGCTTCCACTAAATTGTGAAAAAATGGCGCGAAATATTTATAATTATTTTAAATCCAGTAGTAAAAGGCAGAGTGAGTTGAAAGAGTTCCAGTATTTTGCTGAGGCGGATGTGCACAAAATTCTAAGACCAGCCCAGACTAGATGGTTGTCTTTAAATGCAGTAGTGCAAAGGATTCTGGAACAATGGGATGTATTACGTATTTATTTCAATAGCAAATGGCTGGAAGAATCGGAGTGCCACGATATTCATGCATGCCTGAATGATCCCATAATCAAGGCTTATTACTATTTTTTGGCTTGGATGTTGCCAAAATTTACAACATTAAATAGCTGTTTTCAGAGCGAATCTATTTTAATTACGAAACTACATGGGAAAATGACAGCTTTTATAAAGAACTGTTACTATTGGTTTTACACAGAAATTATGTAAATTCGCTCCTATTGAAACTATAGATCCAATGACAGAAATAAATCACAAGGACCTAAAGACATATATCTAGGTTTAGGTGTCCAGAAAGAACTAGATTCTGTTGAAAATGAAGAAAGAAAGTTAACTCTCAGAAAGATGTAAAAATTTTATTATTAGAGCTTGTGTGGGCCTTCGTAAACGATACTGTTTTAATGACAAAATTATGACAGAAATAGCAAAATTTGATCTAGAGAAAGTAATTTCTGATGACAGGAAGAGTCAGTTTCGTCGTTATTTCCATTACTGCCCAGAATTGCCCCAACTTCAATCCAACATCAACAAGAACTAGATGATGAGTGGCGGAAGTTGCCGTTATACTACAAAGATTTGGATTTAAGTCAACCCCTGACGTATTTTGGCACCAGGTAAGTTTCCATGTAAACTCGAAGCAACGTGAATTCATATTGGTTTCTATTGTTATAGCAGCCTAATCATTTTTTCAGGTCGCAGAACTGCGTGACCAACATCGAGAAGGAATACCTATTTCAACACTTGCCAAAATTTATGTTGGCCATTTTGTCTCTGCCACACTCGAATGCTGAGTGCGAAAGAGTCTTCAGCAGAGTTAACGATATAAAAACAAAAACGGAATAAACTCTAACGAAATCCATCAAGGAAATCTCTTATCGCAGCAAGCCATACAGCGTCACGGAAAAAACTGTGTTGATTTTAATCCCACTCACGCTATGATCGCAAAACATAACAATGATATGTATAAAAATATTGAAACAATTATACTGTCCGATTCTGATTAAAAATATGTTTTTTTTTTAACTCTGACCCATAACATGCTACTAAATAAACAAGGTAATTCTACCGTATTTGAAATATATATTACAACATAATTTCGAAAATTCTACCGTATTTTTAGAAGAATTCTACCGTCCGCTAGATTTCAGACTTGGCAACACTGGCACGGGCAGTTTTCCTTTCTATTTCTTATATTCGGTACACAGTGTTGCCACCTTAGTGGATTTTCCACTAAATCTGGTGGTTTGGAACCCCCTTTTAGTGGCAAATTTTTGCTTTTAGTGGCTAGTGGTTTTTTTAGCGGATTAGGAATTTTATAATAAATTATAAGAAACGAGTCGTTTCATATAAATAGTCGTTTCAAACGTCTATTTAGCCATATTTTATACTTTCAAATATAAACCTATATATTTTTAGGAGTATATTTTACTACGCAGGCAACACCAATCCATTTCCATAGACATTGGATTGGAAAGCATTCACGGGGGTTCCCCGTTAAATATATTTAGTATAAGGCAACTAATATAAAACGATGGAATGCAAGGGCGAGATCTATCTGTATCTCGCTCTCCGGAATACTAAATAGTTGAGAGGGATATAATTTCCGCTTTCTATTCTATTTGACAGCATTTTACAATACTTAGTCCAATGTTTTTGAACTCGGTCACGCACGATCACTCGGATTCAGTGCCTCAATGTGCGTTGTTGTTTGTTTTTGTTTCGTTTTGCGATTACACATTTTTAAATAAAAATATTATTCATACGACGTCATGCCGAAACCTCAATATTCCCAAAAATTTAGGGATTCTTGGCTTCAAGATCCCGATTTAAAAGAATGGCTTCAAGCAGTTGAAAGTACCACTGGCCAAGTAGCAAAATGCAAGTTTTGTGGAACGATATTAAGAAGTCACTACGGAGATTTAAAAACACATGCTCTTTCGAAAAAGCACCAACAAAATAGAAAGGTAAATTATAGCTTTGTCTTTGTTATTTATAACGGTTCGAACTTGGTCAATTAATGAGGTTGCATTTAAATTTTCTTATATATTTCATTATTTGTTTATAGGTTATCACCAAACAACCTAAGCTGACATTCAAAAGGAGTCTACTGATAATAAAAAGAAAGATGAAGCCAGAGTTGCCTTATTTACAGCAATGCATACAAGTATACGAACAGTTGATCATTTAGAGAAGTTATTAACCATAGCCATGAAAAAGAAATAAATAAAATGCAGATGCACCGAACTAAGTGCACGTATGTAATAAAAATATTTTAGCATCTCATTTTACAGAACTTATAAAAACGACATTAAAGATCAACCATACAGTTTATTAATAGATGAATCCACAGATATTGCTGTACAAAAATATTTGGGTTTAGTTATAATTTATTACAGCACTACACATGAAAAATAGTTTCAACTTATTTGGACCTTGCTGAACTCGACGCATGTAATGCTGAAGGTATTGTTTCTGCCATAAAGCGGACGCTTAAACATTTCGACTTATGAATTGAAAACTTAATGGGTATTGGCACAAATAATGCTTCGGTGATGGTTGGCGTAAATAATGGAGTTTTTCCCGATTGAAACAAGAAATACCGCACTTAGTTTTGGTACGTTGTTTATGCCACTCCTTGCAACTGGCTGTTTCAGCAGCAGCAAAGGAATTTCTTCCGCGAAATCTTGAATTTTAATTAGAGAGACATATGATTGGTTTGCTCGCTCGTCTTCCAGACAAGTTATCTATAAAGAGCTATACAAACCATCAACGATGGACAGAAGCCTCTTAAAATTGTTCAAGCCTGTCAGACTAGATGGTTATCCATAGAGTCTGCTGTGTCGAGAATTTATACGCAATGGCTGGAGCTTAAAACTCATTTTCGATTGCTAAGTTGCACGAAAGGTGCCACACGTCAGAGCTATTGCACTCTATGTATGCGAATGATATAAACTATGCATATGTATCATTTATTTATCCAATTTTGATTGATATAAACAGAGTTAATAAAATGTTTGAGTCAAAAATACGGACCACACTTATTGTGCGGTGAATTAACAAACTTGATTGATACGCTTGTCACCAAAGTAACGTTGCCTACACATAAGATAGATATCTTTACTCAAAATATTCGTGACTATTTGGACCAAAGATGCTACCTGGGATTCCGATTCGAAAAACATATTCAAGAAATGAAAGAGAAAGGTTTTCCCCGGGAAGAGGAAGAAGTATTGCGGAATAGGTGCATACAGTTTATAGTTTGTCTCATTGACGAAATAAAAAACAGATTGCCGGAAAATATTACTCTCATGAAACAAATATCCCGTATAAGTGTCGAAAAAGCCCTGCATCACAACAAAGAAAATCTTGTTGATATAATGGCTCGGTTCGTAACAAGTACAGAATTAATTGCAAAAATTGACGATCAATGGCAGCAAATTCATTTACTGAGATGGAATGAAACAAAAGATACAAAAAATTTTGGAGCGAAGTCTTGAAATTCAAAGATGCACAAGGTGTTGCTCGATTTCAAGAATTAGCAACATTTGCGATTACACTTTGGTATTGCCACATTCGAATGCCGATGTGGAAAGACTTTTAGTAGCATGAATATTATAAAAACAAGCAGCGAAACAGAATGAAGCTAACTCTTTGAAATCAATTCTAAAATACGCTGCGGTATGCAGTTAATGGAAAGTGCTGCAACAATTATGAAATTCCTTTAAATCTTATAAAACAAATTGGGACGAAGGAGTCATATCAGTCCGATAAGGATAACAGTAAGGCTGAAAATGAAAATGCAGATTCATCTGAAGACGATTTATTAATGTAAATAATATCTTAAGCAACTTTATTTTTAATTACTAAAAGTAAAAATTATATTAACAACAATGAGATTTTTAATAATAAACGTACTTTTACTTTTTTTTGCTTTAATCATATTCATATATCTTAGTGGAAATTTTAGTGGTTTTCAGAGGGGGACATCTTTTTGTTAGTGATTTTCTGGTGGTTTGAGGAGCCTTGTCTGGCGGATTGCTATTTCATCCGTTGGCAACACTGTCGGTACAATCTCGTCTGTGATTAAAGCTATAGGGAACAGAAATGGCCTTTAGTGAAATTTGTAGAATTTGTTTAAGCGTTAACGTACGCATGTTTGTTCTAAAGAAGACTGGTCTCCAAAATTTGTACAAAACA
This sequence comes from Parnassius orleans, assembly GCA_029286625.1. Classification (NCBI taxonomy): domain Eukaryota; kingdom Metazoa; phylum Arthropoda; class Insecta; order Lepidoptera; family Papilionidae; genus Parnassius; species Parnassius orleans. The sequence goes on from JAGSMP010000683.1 coordinate 85,238, forward strand.
TTGACGAACAGTTTTGTAAGTTTGTTTATATTTCTTTACATTGGAAATTGAAGTTGCGGTAATTTCTTGTTATCGCCGGAGAAATACATTATAACTTTCCTTCTATAAAATGCGATAGATCGGGGCTAGGCTAAGGTGCAGCGTTAAATATAGTGACAAATACAACCAGTCAGGCTATTTACAATGCCTCGGAAAGATTTATTTCGGAAGCGGAAAGGTTTCGCTTTCGTTCGTCAAGTATTCGATCCGAATGTCACAGACTTCTCCTCTTGTTTAAGATTACACACGGAAAGTTTATCGTATATCAGTGGGAGTGCATTAAGTGCAAATATTGAAGTAATTATAAAGAAATAAGTCCTATAGATGATTGCAATTAATTTGTGTTACAGTGGCAGGGCCATAATGGTATTTCTTTAGTAATCTGCGGCATGAATATATGGTCGCCGAGTGGCCGGGGAGGAGGGGGGAAGGGGTGGGAACCTCCCATAAAAGGGGGAAGTGCCGGAAACCACCCCTTTTTTTTTAATGAATTTTTAAAGTTTTGTTACATATTAAGGCAAAATCGCTTTCGCTTAAAAAAGTCACATTCGGGTCCCGGTCGGAATGTGGGAGTTTTCAGGGTGGGAAAAAACCGTGGGAATTAACACTATTTTGATTCTGCTTCTGCTCCAGCGCTGCGGCATGTGCAGCCCCTTCGCCCTTGCGTAACTAAGCACAGGCACCTAGCTCACCCGCGCAGCTGCTGTTTGTCGCCTCGGCGACCAGCCTCAGCCGCCACGGCTCAGACGCTGCCTGCGCTTAGTTACAGCGGGCGAGGCCTGCTTTCCTCCGCCCGGTTTTCATATACACCTAAGGGTAAGAGCGGAAAGACCACGTGAAGTCGGGGTTGACAGATTCGGTTTTGTGATTTATACTTTCTGGTAGATAGGGTTTGATCAAAAGAAACGACCAAATATAATATTATAAAAACATTTATTTATAGACATGTATATTGTTGTTGCGTGTTATTTTTTAAAACAGATACAGACATACATGCTCTATTGCTATCTCTTTCTAATAATTATATTGTTATTTCGTTTTCGTATAATTTTTAAATGGATATAACCTCAAAACTATAATTATCGATATCTCGAAAACTAAAGATTTCCGGCATAAAAAGCAGCTAGATGGTAATCAATAGCATCATTGCCTGTCAACTAAAGCTAAAAGGATCACTTAAATCGTGCCGCAGATTACTAAAGCCAACCTGCCATAATAATTAAATTTATATAAAATTGATATGTGGTAGAGCCATGCTGCAGTTATATTAGTAGTATAGTTGTAGCATGAATGGGTCGGCTCGACCAGGGAAGGACCATGCTCTCACAGAATACCAGCGTAAAATGGCAGCTTGACATTGCTGTGTTTCGTATGGTGAGTGTAGAGAACCGGAGACCCATTTTACTGGAAAAGCTGCATTCCATCTTAGTCCTCACGGGTGACGACGCATCTGCATTTTGTTTCTTTATTGAGGATAAATGTAGATGTCTATGGGTCACAGCAACCACTTACCATCAGGTGGACTGTGTGCCCGTTTGTCACCCTATCCTATAAAAAAAACTTATACTTAAAAAATCTTATTTATCTCTTTTAATTATCACTTTTCCAAGTTTTTGACAGCCTCAGAAAGTTTTTAGAATGACAGCTCTCGTAAAGTTTTCGATGCAAACTTTTACAATTTCCAAAAACGGATGTCAAATTTATCTTATCGGCGAATGTGAATAGTGTTTATTGATTTCCATGCGAGAAGTTATTGAATCCGAGTCGATTTCCCTTTCCGTGACGATTGTGAATAGACCTTCTGAATGATTTCTTATATTTACACGAACACTACACATTAAATAAAACTATTTTTACGGATTTTATAGCGTTTAATTTTACTATTTTGATTCCCGACGTTTCGGGTGCTTTACAGCACCCATGGTCATGGGGGGGGACTGAGGTGTTTGACGTCCCAATGTCATAGTTAGCCCGGCTACCTTCAGTTTTTTGAATATTAATTTCTGCGTAGATCGGACCAAAAACTTGCACCCGAAACGTCGGGAATCAAAATAGTAAAATTAAACGCGATAAAATCCGTAAAAACAGTTTTATTCAATAGACCTGCTGAACCTAAAAACAACAATTAGCCTGAAATCCTACAAGGTACTAGAAGAGACACTGAGACTTAGTTGTTTGCAACATGTGTTGGAGCCTGCGGGCTCAAACTTACTCAAGTTTGTGCCATTAAAAGGTACCTTATACCTCCTTCTACACGACCTGCACTGCTGCATAGATTTCTTTGCGGTGTCTTTACTAGTACATTTTACTGATATTATTGTGATTTGATGAAGGTTTGATCTTTCACCCACTTAAAAGCGTTCTATCGGACTATTAAAGTGGGAGATTAGAGTGCACATATGCTTACAGACACAGAAATTACTTCACTTTCATATTTCTCATATTCCTATCAGACTGAGAAATCAGAGTGAATAATGTGCACATGTGCTTGCTTACACACACATGCAATAATCCTGTCTTGCGCTGATAAATAGTCTCTATTGTGACCATCGGACTTCTTGGTTCTGTCTGTAGGACATTATTATAATTATTTTATATGTGGTAGAGCCATGCTGCGGCTATGTAGGCGCTAATGTAAACAATGATATCTTTTTAATTTTGTATGCCAGCTATGTATAAAACTTATACGCATAGATTCCTTATGAATTAAGATATTTGATTCTACTTTATAAATATTAAATTCTATTTTTATAATATTATCAATCTCATTTCAAAATTGCGTGACGTAATTTTGCCGGTTTCTTGTACATAAAGTGTAAGGATTATGAAATTCAGCCATTATATAAAACGGTTAAAGTTTATTTGCTTAACAATACAACATTAAATCAAAAGAGATTAAAAAATCACACTCCTTACATACATTTTTTTCACACCATAAACTTTTTAATATCTACCTCCTTCTACGCGGGAAATTAAAAACCGGTTAAAATAATCGAAAATTTCAATTCAAATAGGTTTGAAAACTTGTCTTTAATCTATGTTGTTCAAAGATTAAAACGTTGTTTTAATTTAAAGACAAGACATTTAATTGCCAAATGGCTGACTCATGCGCTATCAACCCGCCACGGGCATCATGACACATGAGGGGTTATGGTTGTATCACAGGTGGGTCAGCTCTACCCGGGTGGTACCATGCTCGTTCAGAATACCAGTGTAAAATAGCAGCTTAATGCTGCTCATTTTCGTATGGTGAGTGTAGAGAACCAGAAACCCTTTTTCTGGAGGCAAGGTGTTACCGTCTTGGTCTTCGGGGGTGACTTTTCGAATTTTGATTGGGGATAAATTGTAGAGATCTATGAGAATTCACATACCATCAGGTGGACTGTGTGCTCTGTTGTCACCCTTATTGTATAAAAAATAAATTTTAGCTGGCCGGCAGTTAAAACAACTGATATGAGTCTATATCCTGTAATCAAATCTGCAGTTGTTCTCTTTTATTTGTTTATCCTATCTCCTCTTAAATTGGTTTATAATTTGTGTTGATATCACTTTTGTTGGCAGCTTGTTCCATACTTCAACCACTCTTTAGCTAAAATAGGTGAGTTGTTAGGTGACATGGATTTAGTCGATTTGAAGTGATGCCACTAAGATGTGTGTTGTTTGAGTACTGGAATAATAGTTTGTTGAAATATTTTAGATCATAGTGTTTATATATTATTATATATGATTCAATCAAGTCTCCTCATTTTCTGTGATCTTTCAGAGTTGTAAGTTTGAAGTGTTTTCAGACTTTTCTCATATGGTATGTTTTCAATGATCTAGAAACTTTTGAATATCTGTGTTGAAGCTTCTTTAGCAACTCAATATAATTTGGAATGCATATTCCAAAATAGGTTGAAAATATGTTTTATTATATTTTTAGTATAATTTCTGGTATTATTATTATTTGCCATAGTTGCCACGCTGGGCAGGCGGATTGGCAACTGCAGGTTTTTATTATTTTGACTGTTAGATGTCCAAAATATTGTTATTAACTTCCATTTGAAACTAAGTGACCGTGGCTTAATAGTTAAGGGTGAGGACTGCAAACTCTAGAAAGTAGTAAGTTCAAATCTGCTATTTGTCTATTGTTTTAAAGTAGTCCTACTAGTGCAAGCATTTTCAGTTTACTTAGAGCAAACAACAGAAGTATTTGTAATGTTAATAGTGCCCCCCACTAGATAGTGGCAATCTGGTAAGACGGGAAGTCAATGGATGTAGGTGGCTTAGGACTGTGTTGTTGCAGTGATGATGACTCACTGGGTGGTAGGACTTTTTTCCGCCTAGAATTCTATTTGGTAGATATCATCCTCTTATCTATTTCTTCAAGCAGCAGTATGTGTCCCAGTGTGAAGGACATTGAGAGCCAGTGTAAGAACAGGCTGTGATGCATTATATTGTAATCTTCAGAGGTAACATCGCATGTGTATCTTTGCTTGAAGTTCATTGCAGGTGCCCATGGACTGCAGTTGCCACTTACCATCAGGTGGATTGTAAATTTATTTGCCACTTCAATGTTATAAAAAATGATGTTGATGAAGAGAATTGTGGTAGCCAATAGATTTTATTACAAACTTATATATTTAAGTAGTTTTCCATATTTATTACAAACTTTCATATTTTCAGATGGATGAGAATGAGGAGGCCATAATTGTCTGTTTCAACTGTCATGCAAGACTCATTCGTTGCAGAAGATTACAACAACAGGCTATTGAATCGAATGCAGTTCTTGAGCAGTTGCTTGCAGGAGGGTCCATGGTATTATCCAGTCCATCCATTAAAACCTATAAAACTCCACTGCTGAACATAAGCCTCCCTTATATATTGCTTCATAGGAGGGATTTTGCCACGCTTAGCAAAGTTGGCAATGGCAGTTTTTGTTTTTTATAGGATAGGGTGACAAACGAGCACACAGTCCACCTGATGGTAAGTGGTTGCTGTGACCCATAAACATCTACATCTATCTTCAACAATGAATCAAAATGCAGATGCGTTGTCACCCGTGAGGACTAAGATGGAATGCCTCTTTTCCAGTAAAAAGGGTCTCCGGTTCTCTACACTCACCATACGAAACACAGCAGTGTTAAGCTGCTATTTTACAGTGGTATTCTGTAAGAGCGTGGTCCTTCCCCGGTCGAGCCGACCCATTCGTACTACAACTATACTACTAATATAGCTGCAGCATGGCTCTACCACGTTTAAATTAATCTGAGTTGTTATCAGGAAGATGCTGCTTCCCAACTTCTATTTCTGTTTCCTTTTGTAGCCTTTTACGACACCCATCCAGTAGATAGGTATATAGGGTAGTGGATAAGATATTCTTACACTGCCACTACACGGTCTACAATATTATACTTCTTACTAATAAAAATTCAATGCTGGGTGGATCATATCCATTATAATGGAGTATTTGCCTTAAACATCACTTAGCAGGCATTTTGGTGAACACTACCCGTCTCGCGCCTTCTATACTGCTTCCCGTTGCCATATGGGAGAATGTTTTTGCTACTGCAAAGTTAAGTTTGTCCTTCAATCGAACTTACGTTTTCGTTAGAGCAATGTTCTATATTTCACGAATTCCAGTAAGTTAAGTACTTATTTTCACAAAAATAATTATCTAACCATTTATACTGATATACACCCTATTGTATATAAACGAAATATTATCTATAGGTAATATTACTCAATTCTCCTATGCCACCACTACTGGCTTTTTTCTCTTATTTAATAGAATTTGGTTTCAGTCAATACCAAAACCGCATCAGGCTAGAGATAAGATTCAATTCACACCAATTTATCACATAGATATCTCGCCAGTAGAGTGTGATATAGAAAATGATTGTAAGGACGAAATTTTTAGTCTTGAATCTGTTAAAGTTGAGGAAGAGAATTTAGAAAATGAGAATTCCATATTTGAAGAAAATGGGAATCATGTAACAGGTAAGATATACACATTTTGTGATATTATTAAAATAGGTACAGTTTACCTAATGGCAAGTTGTTACAGTAGCCCATAGACACAAAATAATGAGGGCTTCATGTGCAATGTACTGATTTGCCTCTGCCTAAATTCAAAGTACGTGTTAAAAGCATTCTTATGCAGAATTTTTTTTACAAATTAAATAATTATTTAAAATATAAACATGTATGGACATCATAATGAGCTTCTTTAGATTTTTTTATACTTAAGTATTAATATAAAAATATTTTGACCCTGTATAAATGCAACCACTATGTAAGGCACTAAGATGTATTAATTTCGTAGGAATTAATGATATACTTACAACTGGTAAGCAACCACCTATCTTTGGCAATTTCTTAGTGTCATTACTAGGTGGTGGAACTCCATTTTTGTCTAGGAGTCGATCTAGGTGTACCTACCCACATGGACTCCTCCCTCCTTCTCTTACCTATTTATGCCGTCAAATAGCAGTGCGTGTACTGACGTGTTCCAGTCTGAAGGTTATAGAGTCAGTGTATGCCATAATGATTAATTATATTTATGCGAATACTAAGTACACGTTGAATAAAACTATGTTTACGGATTTTTATCGCGTTCAATTTACAATTTTAATTCCCGACGTTTCGGGTGCTTTACAGCAACCCATGACGGGAAGTCTGCAGTCTGTGAATATGTTTAAGATCGTCCCCGCCATTACATCAGATTTGATAGACCACAAATCCTCGTAAAAGAACACCGAATTCCTACCAAGGATGATACGTCAGGCTATTGAAATTAAAAAACATCCTAATTTCAATAGAGAAGATGGATAGGTGCTGCCATCTGCTTGGGATCCTATAATTAACAAAATTAAATCCAAACCCAAGCATACCACTGCCTGGCTTCAAGATGCTGTAAGCTCATTCTGCATAGATCGAACCAAAAATTAATATTCAAAAACTGAAGGTGACGTGACCCATGGTCCTTCAGTTGTGCTTGTGCTAAAGCACCCGAAACGTCCGGAATTAAAATAGTAAATTAAACGCGATAAAAATCCGTAAACATAGTTTTATTTAGTATATGCCATCTTAATTGTCAGAGGTGACAGTGCATTGTAGCCTTTTATGTTTGAAGTTAGCTGCAGTGAGTCCTTGACTGCAGTACCTACCCACTTACCATCAGATGGATCGGCTACATACCATAAGGTGGACTGTTAGTTTGTTTGTCACTTCATACTAAAAAAAATGGAAAAAAGGTGCTCAAGGCATCCATTGCCACTTCAGCTTATTACACTTAGCTTATGAAACATGCAGTATGGTAATGAAAGAGGGTGGCTCAGGCCCATAAGCTGTGTGATGGACTGATATGATCTAGTCTCTTGGAAAAAATGTCAGTTTTTATTTTATATATTGAGTCAGAATCTGTTTTATTGTAGAGACTGCTGAAAAAGCAAAAGACTTGGAGATTGAAGCTTTTGGAGATAGACAGATGGATTCGGAGGACGACTTGCCACTAAATACATTTGGTTCAAAGAGTAAAGAGAAATCTAAGACTGTAATTTTAAAAAAGAAGCACAGAAATAATAAAAAAGACGACGATGACATAGGTAAAAGAATTTATAATAAAAAAACACATTAGAACTTTCTCCTGGATTATGTACTTGGAGATGTACTGTATATACAATATTTTGTTGTTTAATTACACATTATAACCAAAATAATTATTGGTAGGCCATACAATTATCTTGTTTCATGCAGGAACTGAAATGACCCAAGGTGTTATTTAGATAATCCAGGACCACACTCTCACTGCTGCTGCTGTGTTTCATATTGTGAGTGTAGAGAACCGAAGTCCCTTTTTACAACTACTGAAGCATTCCATCTCAGTCCTCATGGGTGACAACGCATCTACATTCTTAATGGGATGTAGATGTCTTTGGTCACAGCATCCACTTACCATCAGGTGGACTGTGTGCCCGTTTGTCATCCATAGTCTATAAAGTGCTATATGAAAAAGTCATTGGCTATTAATCTATATTGACACATTTACACAATCAGTATAATTAAATCAAACGTCGAACATTAAAACTGACCTAACCATGGTTCCCATCATATTTAATTTTCCACAGTAGCACTGCTGGTCAAAACGCACTTCTGGTTGGGATTCCAACTCAAGAGACAATGGTGTAAAAAAGAATGCTGAATTTGACGGCTAGGTAGCGTTGAAATTGTAATTTAACAATTTTATGGGTGCCAGGGGAAATCGAACCCAAGTATACAGTACGCGAGCAGTACTGCGATATTTTACGGCAAACGCTAGGCCCTGTGCCGCCGGACTTTTTGTAATGTTGGATCTTATTATTTTCTTAAACTTAAACTAACTCAAAACAAAATTATTGATAACAGCCGTTGCCATTGAAATAGTGATGTGTCCCTCACTCATGACTGAGTTACCTCGTTTGAGGTCCTCATGACGACAAATCGAAAGAGTTACTCGAAGTTTAACATTGAAACACCTCACTCACTCGTTCACGACCTCGCTTATGACTGACAATATGAATCGTGTCCTGAGTGAGTGAGTGAACGACTCGATTAAAAATAGTTCAAGTAAGTATCGAGATTATGTGTTTTGCAGCAAAACTAAATGAGTGAGGTGTCGATTTTGAGGAAAAAGATTAATAAACAACAAAAATAATATTTGAGTAATGTAATTTGAAATACCTAATCAAGGCACATATATGCGTGTGAATATAAATAAAATCATGCGTACTTTTTTGTGATATCAAATTTTATTTGCGTCCACTGATATCGACTATTGTAACATAATAATATTATAAATATAATGAATATGGTAACAATATGTCCTCCTTTCAAAAAACTTTCGGAAGGAGGCGACTCGACTTGTGAGATGAATATGCCGACTAGTGATTCCTCACCTCAAATGAGGGGTATCTCGTGAGTACCCCGCTAGGTAAAATTAGGTACTCCCTCATCCTCAAATAAAATAGATGAGTAACCCATGACTACATTGAAATTAGAAAATTTAATACAAGGGCTTCTAAGTACGAGTATGGAAAAATACCAGGATCGAAAACCAGGTTTTAAAAATACTTGAATGTATTTGTTAGTGTCAATATATATATGAAATATGAATGACTAATTCGAGTCGGGCAACAATTTAGACTGAACGTTTTTTAATTTTTTTGTTAACGAAATTAAATCTTTCCTTCCTACTTTTTGGCTTAGGACTATTAATTAATAAAAGTTTTAAAATTGTCTCTAAATTCAATATACACGCGAAATAACTATTTAAAAATTAGGTCACGTTCATTAGGTTACGTAATCAGTTCACAATAACAACTGAATTTACAAAAAATCGAAACAAAACATTTACTTCCTCGAATATAAACATAATTCTTATTACTTGCGCGACGTGTCCAGCCGCGGTGTCACATTTTGAAAATACTTGCATAGGAATTCTACCCGTTTTCCATGTTATCCTACTATGAATAAGGAGCAAAGTCATATAAATAAAAAAAATACTTTGAAGTTCAAAGTATTTTTCATTCACAAATGGGATTGAGTTTCTTATTGCTATTGAGATATGGATCATTTTTCTATGCAAGTATTTGAACAACACATACTTTCATACTTGCTAGTATTTTTTGCTCGTACCAGGGCGCCGTACTTTGAAGTGAATACCTGGTTTTAAAACCTGGTAGCGTAAATACGTCTCATCTTTAATTGAAGTAGTATCCTTATTTTTAAGTGGATAAGTTTGAACATACTTACTTAAGTCACACTAGTGTGAGTATATAAACATTACTATCACTATCCTTACATAAGGGCCCTGCTAAATCTAAATAAACTCTATCAAAAGTGGAATATCCCGTATCGGTTATAACCGATATTTATATATAAAAGATTTTATTAAATACATAAAAGAATTATATTGGTTTTTTTATATATTTAAGTGTTTATGTCGCAAACACTTGCCACATCGATTTACATAATTAGTAGAAAATACCCTTCTCTAACCTCGGTCAAAAGATTCTTTTCTTTGTATTGTTTATCATTCGCCTTATACCGGCGTGACCGCTAGTTGGCAATAAATGATAGTCGTCTAATCGTTTCGTCCCACGGCGGTCCTTATGCAACATAATCAGAATCATTAATATAACAACAGGGATCAAAATACAACTTACAATCCCAGCCACGTAAGCGGTTTGTGACACCTTTGTTTTAAATTTCTGAGTACGTTTATGGGAACGTTTTTTGATTACGTCGTATAATGGTACCTATTTTTAACAATGGATTAAAATATCGTGAATAAAATTAATTTATCTTGCCTAATAGTTTATAGTTTTATAATGAGTTTACAAATATTTATTATTTAAGTTATTTATAATTTCGAAAATTCATTATTTCATGACTTCTAAGGAATATTTTTATCTTAATTGAGACAGAATATAATTTTTTTTTTATATAAAAAAAGAATACACTATTAGGTACACAACTAAAGTTTGTTTAACAAAATATTTATTAACATTAGAAAAGACAATTGTATTTTAAGCGGATAACATAATTTTAGGTTTCGTTGTCTTTTATAAAGAATAAAATACTATTACATTATTAAATTTATAATAATAGCTTATTTACACACTTTGGATTTGACTTAAGTAAGCTATTATTATATTTAATATACCTAATTTTAAAAATTGTAACATTTATTTATTTCTACATAATATACAATATTTTATTATATACAATATTAAAAACTATAATAAAAAAAAGCAAAACTAAAACTAGTAATTTAATTATCAAACAGTCCTACTCCACGCGGTATCGTGCCAAGAACGCTGGCTGTTCCCCGCTGAATGGCTATAATAAATAAATTAGTTTAAAATGTACAAATTTCACATAAACAAAAATTTATTACAAATATGAATCAATGTGCCTAAATATGAAAAAAAAAATCTCGTAAATTCATATAAAATTTGGTAAACAAAACGAAAATGTGTTTATTGTATTTGATTAATATTTTTTTTGTTTACGTGTAGTTGTGTGCATCGATCCCCATAGTTATTACATGTGTAACTTGTTAGTAGCATTTTGGATAGCATTTTTAGCCCTTTTTTTTGATTTTTAAAAAACGTTACCCCCCATACTAGGATTTTCTCCTATATCGTGGAGGCAGTTTACAAACATAAATTGCTTTCACGAGGACAAACATCCAGACCCGGAACAATTATTTGTAGGCCATACAAATACTTGTTCCGTGCGGGATTGAGGCTGAACCTTTTTTGCTCATCGATTGTCGGTTCTTCAAGCTAGGCCAGCCCATTGCCACTTCAGCTTACTAATCCGTTGGGCTATGTCATTTACTCTGGTTCTACTGCGGATATCCTCATTTCTAAGTTTATCACGCAGAGGAATCCCGAGCATAGCCCTCTCCATAGCTCGCTGAGCGACCTTGAGTTTCTCATACGGCCAGCAAATCATCACTGGCAACACGCACTGATTGTACAATCTCGTTTTCAAGTTTTGAGGTATAACTGAGGAGAAGATGTGTCGTAATTTCCCGAAAGCAGCCCAGCCGAGTTGAATCCGTCGATTGACCTCTAGGTCGAAGTTGAAAGTACCTAGTCGTACTATTTGTCCCAGGTAAACATACTCGTCAACAACTTCGAGCTTAGTGCTCCCAACAACTACCGGCATAGGTGTGACATGGACGTTACACATGATCTTTCTTTTGTCCATGTTCATCTTAAGACCTATCCGTTGGGAGGCACTATTGAGTTCATTGAGACTAGTTCTTAGGTCCCCTAACGATACTGCCATAAGGACTATATCGTCGACAAATCGAAGGTGAGTGATGTACTCGCCATTGATGTTATTACCGTATCCTTTCCAGCCCAGAAGCTTGAAAACGTCTTCCAATGCAACGGTGAAGAGTATCGGGAATATTACGTCACCCTGTCTTACACCTCTTTGCCGTTGGATAGGTTTCGTACTCTGCTTCTGTACTCGGATAGTCATCGTAGCCCTACTGTACAAACACTTCAGCACTTAGATATACCGACAGTCAACTTGGCACCGCTCAAGGGACTGCAGCATCGCCCAAATTGTGACGGAATCAAAGGCTTCTCATAGTCCACATTCGCAAGGCATAGTGTCAGATTGTACTCTTCGGTCTTCTGTACAATTTGCCGAAGAGTATGTGTGTGGTCTATGGTGCTAAAGCCTTTTCGGAACCTGGCTTGTTTGGGAGGATGGAAGTCGTCGAGTCTGCGTGTGAGACGATTCGTAATGACTCTCGAAAACAGCACGTAGACGCTGCTCAGAAGGGAAATTGGTCTGTAATTCTTCAGAGGAGCGTTGTCGCCTTTCTTGAAGAACAAGACCACCGCACTTCTTCTCCACGCCTCTGGTGTAGCGTCACCATAGAGGACGGAATTAAAGAGCTTCTGAAGGACTTCAAGTACCACTTTTCCACCCACTTTCAGAAGCTCAGAAGCTTGGGGACTTGCCGTTTTTAAGGTGCTGGAGAGCCATTCTAATCTCGCTCAGGCTGACGTCCGGAATATCATCGGAATAGTGTCGGATAAGACTTGCTCTTGGATCGTTACTCACACTTGCATATGGTTCCAACGATGATGTGTATAGCTGCCCATAGAACCTCTCAATCTCACTTAAAATCTCAGGTGTCCCGGTGCTGCCACATTCGGTCTTCAGCTTCGAAAGTTGGCTCTTTTTGGCAGACAGATCTCTGGCAAAAACTTTGGAGCCTTGGTTCCGCTCGATCGCTTCTTCAATATAAGCTGTATTAAAGTTGCGTAAGTTCCGCCGCATGCATTTGGAGATCTGTCTGTTCAGTTGCCTGTATGCTGTCAAATCTGTTGAACACTGCAGCTTCATTTTCCGTCTAACAGCCATGAGATTAAGAGTGTGATCGGAGAGTTTTTGTGTTCTTCTGCGGTGGGTCTTGCAAAACTTAGCTCCGACCGCATGGACAGTTTCCACGAGCTTGTCATTCATATCGTCCACTGCATTGCAGTCTTCTATATTTTTTTCTTTCGATTTTGTAACTTGAGTTGAAACTTTTCGGGACTTTGGATTAGAGCACGACAAGGACGGAGCGTTTAATTTCTGTAGACGTGACCTCTCCAACTTAACCTTTATACGTTCAGTGTGCCTCTCACCATTCGGTGATCGCTGCCGGTTCTCACCCTCGCGATCACCTACAGATCACTGAATAGTTGCCGTCTAGTCGTCATAATGAAGTTAATCTCATTCTTTGTCGAACCGTCGAGGCCTGATCAGGTCCACTCCCTGTAGGGTCGCTTCTGAAAGAAAGAGTTCATCATAAAGAGTCCCTCTTTCTGCATGAAGTTGGCCAGCTGCTGGCCCCACACCTTCAGCTCACCGTTCTCTCTTGTGCCTAGTTTTGCATTGAAGTCTCCCATTAACACCGTATAGGTTTTGGAGGAATACATGGCTTTAGAAATATCCTCATACATTTCCTCCACCTCCTCATCGGGACGTGCCGAGGTTGGTGCGTAAACCTGTATGACCTTCAGCGAATACCGTTTGATGATTCTGAGTATAAGGTACGCAACCCTCGTCGACACACTCACACTCTGTACAACGTTTTTGACGAAAAACTTGTGGACGATAAATCCTACACCTCCCTGGGACAGATAGTCGCCCTCCCGGTGATAGAACAAATTGCCGGGTTCGAGGATTACCGTGTCCTCCCCCTCTCTTCGGACCTCTGATAATCCTATAATAATCCAGCGCAACTTGTCTATCTTTCTTCCAGCTCTAAAATATTCTCGTCAGTCCCCAGGGTGCGTGCGTTATATGTTGCCAGGTTGAGTCGTCTTAGGTGGCAACCGAACCACCACCGGAGATTCATAGTACCCCCTAATTATGTAAAGTATTATAATTTCTCTATTTCTGTCTCTCTATGAACTCAACACATTTTAAACGGTTTAAGATGTCTTACAATAAATAAAATGTTTAATTCGTGTGTATTTCAGAACAATACATCACACCAACAAACAATTTTTCAAAACTATCTGAGAAAAGGATTAAATCAAACCCCACTGATAGTAAAATAAACGATGTTTGTAAAGGAAATCTCGATTTAAAAAGCCCTACTATTAAATCAAAGTCTGAACTGAAAAAAGATAGTCGACCAGTTATTAAAAAGAGGAACCATCCTGCAAAGATTATGAAAAAGAAAATTTTGAAACAACAGCGTGTAAATGTACTTACGAAAAAAACATCTGGGGCATCAACATATCAGCATATATTTAAATGTGATATTTGCAAATTTAAAACATTTCAAAAACGTTGCATTTTGGCACATCTTAAAGCGCACGTCGCTAAACAAGTGTACTCTTGTAATAATTGTGATTATAAATGTACAAATAAAAGCAATTTTATATACCATATGAAAATACATACCGGAGAAAAACCTTTTTCGTGTAATTCCTGCGAGTATAAATGTTTTGCAAATTATAATTTGCAACAGCATCTTAAAATACATACCGGAGAAAAACCTTTCTCGTGTAATAACTGTGAATTTAGATGTAATACAAAAAGTAGTTTGAAAATACATATGAAAATACATACCGGAGAAAAACCTTTTTCGTGTAATATCTGTGAATATAGATGTATTACAAAATCTAATTTGGAAGATCATATAAAAATACACACCGGAAAAAAACCTTTTTCGTGTAATATCTGTGAATATAGATGTATACAAAAAGCTAATTTGAAAGATCATATAAAAATACACACTGGAGAAAAACCTTATACGTGTGATATCTGTGAATATAGATGTAATAGAAAAAGTAGTTTGCAAACACATACGAAAACACATACCGGAGAAAAACCTTTTTCGTGTAATATCTGTGAATATAGATGTATTACAAAAGGAACTTTGCAAAGGCATATGAAAATACATACCGGAGATAAACCTTTTTCGTGTAATATCTGTGAATATAGATGTATTACAAAAGATTGTTTGCAAAGGCATATAAAAATACATACCGGAGAAAAACCTTTTTCGTGCAATATCTGTGAATATAGATGTATTACAAAAGGTGATTTGCAAAAGCATATGAAAATACATACCGGAAAAAACTTTTTTTTCGTTTAATATCTTTGAATATAGATGTATTAGAAAAGTCATTTGCAAAGGCTTATAAAAATACACACTGGAGCAAAACCTTTTTCGTGAGCTATCTGGTAAAATTTGTAGAATATTATGTAAACGTGTTTTATATAAATATAAAAGTGTACCAGATAAAAATCTATTTTTGGAGTGAAAACTTCTTTAGCATAGTTTCGATTTGAAACTGGATGAAACGAAAACGTGACACTAAAAAGGTGAAGAGACGTATACATGCCAGAGAGTGAGAAAGAATAGTGTTAGTTAACGACAGTAGCCTAATGGCAGGGTGCGGAAGGCGAACTCAAAAGGATGTGGGTTCGAATCCGCCATTTTTTATTTTTAATCTTACCTATAGTGGTTGAGGGGAATTTTAGAAATGTTAATAGCATTGCTAGTTCTTTTTTAAAGCGTTTCCTTTTATTTCTGCCTCCTCTTTGTGCGGTGTTTTAAAGGTGGATAATATAAATTTTAACTGTTTAAATAAACCAGTTAAAAAACGCGCGTGTGTGTGTGTACTTATGTACGCACGTAAGAAGTTATACTTCTTTAGTAACAAAACAAAAATAACTAATAAAATATATATGATCCTGGTGACAATTAATTGACGGCTCCGTGGCGCAGTGAATTAGTAATGAGTTGCAGCGCTAAGGGCCGCGGGTTCGAATCCCGCACGGAACAATTATTTGTATGGCCTACAAATAATTGTTCTGTGTCTGGATGTTTGTCATTGTGAAATCTATGTATGTAAACTGGTGTTAGAAGAAGTCGCTACAACAATTATCAATAAGGAAGATGTCAATTAGAGACAGTCGATAGCGATAGTGATACGTTATTGGTGCTTTTTTTTTATAGGATATGCATGACAAGCGAGTACACAGTCCACCTGATGGTAAGTGGTTGCTGTGGCCCATAGACATCTACATCTATCCTCGTTTGCGAATCAAAATTGCAGATGCGTTGTCAGCCTTTAGGACTAAGATGGAATGCCTCTTTTCCAGTAAAAAGGGTCTCCAGTTCTCTACACTCACCATACGAAACACAGCAGCATTAAGCTGCTATTTCACGCTGGTATTCTGTGAGAGCGTGGTCCTTCCCCGGTCGAGTCGACCCATTCGTGCTACAACTATACTACTAATATAGCTGCAACATGGCTCTACCACGTTTAAAATGGTGCTATAGTACTCTAACTACTAACTCGGATACTTTCACCAAAACAGGTAATGAGTCAAACATGAGCGTATTCCAAGTTCGGGCGCATGCGTGTGAGTGGGTCTCTTATCTCACTGTGTTGTGGTCGTTGTGTGCAAATCACGTGTTTCGTTTCTCGTTCAAAAGAATTGATTTGAAAAGATTGATTGTGTCGCAGGGGCTCGGAGTGCCCGGACCTATCTACAGTCATGGTGTGGGGCTTGAGAGTGGGGCCTGGTGCACCCCGTCCATGCTGCACTCAGTGGTGGGTGATTGTCTGAAGGATTCTGACGCTTAGTGCATGTGTTTGCGTATTGTCTGAGGGGCCTCGTACGCCCGGTTCACGCTGCGTAATGCCTGCGGCAGCTCGATGAAGGGGCCTCGTACGCCCGGTCCGCGCTGCGTAATGCCTGAGGCAGCTGGATGAAGGGGCCTCGTACGCCCGGTCCGCGCTGCGTAATGCCTGAGGCAGCTGGATGAAGGGGCCTCGCGCGCCCGGTCCGCGCTGCGTAATGCCTGAGGCAGCTGGATGAAGGGCCTCGTGCGCCCGGTCCGCTGCGTAATGCCTGAGGCAGCTGGATGAAGGGGCCTCGCGCGCCCGGTCCGCGCTGCGTAATGCCTGAGGCAGCTGGATGAAGGGGCCTCGCGCGCCCGGTCCGCGCTGCGTAATGCCTGAGGCAGCTGGATGAAGGGGCCTCGCGCGCCCGGTCCGCGCTGCGTAATGCCTGAGGCAGCTGGATGAAGGGGCCTCGCGCGCCCGGTCCGCGCTGCGTAATGCCTGAGGCAGCTGGATGAAGGGGCCTCGCGCGCCCGGTCCGCGCTGCGTAATGCCTGAGGCAGCTGGATGAAGGGGCCTCGCGCGCCCGGTCCGCGCTGCGTAATGCCTGAGGCAGCTGGATGAAGGGCCTCGCGCGCCCGGTCCGCGCTGCATGTGGCATGGCGGGTCTGCTTTAGGTGTCGGACGGCTAGGGGAGAGGGCTCGGCGCGCCCGGTCCGTGCTGTCGGTTGTAGTGCTGATTGGGTGGGGCCTTGTGCGCCCCAATCGGTCTGCTGCCATCGACGTAAATGAAGTCAGTAATGGTCGAGCATTGTAATATTTAACAAGTGTCAATTTCTGTTCGCAGGTGGTGATAACTGTTAGACCGTATACAGACGGCTTACTACCATCTGCACGATGCCGTGTGATAGTCGGGGCTTAGAAAGTGTGGTACTGTCCCACTCCCTCTTGAATGAAAATATGCTGTCAGTGTGGGACGCCGCAGACAGATTATTTCCCGCTGCTGCCGGCCTGTGTTTGTTACATGGGGGGAGTGAATTTGTCTTAAATATTGCTTTGGAAAAATATTTTGTAGTAACAAGTGGTTAACTTTTTGATTGGTTGAAAGAAATGAATGAAAGCCAAGCTTATTTCAATTGACGGGACGACAATTGACCTGGGTCTATTGGGTGATTAATCACCCTGTAAAATTGCAAAGTTTCTTGCTTCATTTTATTTTGTGCTTTGACTGTGTCGACGGCCATACTGTAGCTCAAGGAGTGGGTGAGGTGCGCGTGTGGCGTTGGTAGAGGTCTGGTTTGGTGGTCGTTGAGACGCAGCGAGGATGACTGAACATGGAGATGAGTGCTCCTGGAAGTAAAATAAAGTGTAGTGTACATCTGTTGTGTAACGATTTGTAAGCGATTGGGAATGTTATGGCTCTTGGACATTTTATTGTGTGATGATTGGTAAGGTTTCTTTGAATCCATATCTTGAAGCTGGTCGAAGGGACAATGTCGTACCGGGCCATGCCGCGCGGCTGGTCGAAAGGACACATTCGTCCGGTCCAGGCTTATGAGTTTTGAGTTACACTAGTCGAAGGGACGCACCCTTCCGGTCCAGTCAGGTTAGTCGAACAAAATACAGATAACAATATCGTCCGGGCCAGACCCGAGCGGTTTGTCGTAGGGACATACTAGTTTGCAGTTGTATGTGATGGCTTGAGAAAGGTGCCGTCCGGTACGTGCGTGGTCGAAGGGACACACACTTTCGATTATTGTATGATCGAGGATGTTAGTATATCTACAAGAGAGTATGTGTTGTTAAAGCGTATATCTTCTATTGATGCTAATAGTGCCGTGCAAGATGTATGTCTGTGTGTGCTTGGTGGAAAGAGCCAGTTGTCCGGTCCAAGTCGTCATAGGAGATGATGGCTGATCGAAAGGACGCCTTAGCTAGTGTTCGTTTGCACGAGGTCAAACGTAATCGCCTTGCGTATTTGCCCAAAGATAAGAACAGTGTAACTATTTATGTAAGGATAGACGAGCGGATGAACTGGTGATTAACAGTGTTTGTTACAGGAATTCATGAAGATACACGCCCGATGATGATCGAGAGTGAGCGAGAGGTTGCGTCACTTTAGTGGAGCGTCATATCGATGGTGGCGAGTTTGTATTGAGGGTATTTCGAGAACCCCCTTCCACTCGTTTGTGTAGTATAAAGTTCAGTGTAGATGCAGAGCACGAGAGATTCCGCATCAGTCATTCTACGAGTGCTAAGATAGTGTCGTGATTCTGTTCGTTGTAGTAATTATTCTAGTGCAGACAAGGAGGATGGTGTTGCTGAGAGGCTGTCTTGGGTTACACTGAGATAAGTAGTGTTGCTGTTGGTTTGCATACTTTGGTGTTATCATGTAATTACGTACCTCTCACGATACACTGGTGTGTGATTGTGGCGGTGACGTATTACGGTATGGTCGAAGTGTAATTGCCTATACTGAACGTATAGTGCATTTAAGCTGTTTTATTGCCGCTAATGATCAATTGCGTAAGCAAGAGAGCAAGTTGAACATCCGCTCTCACACTTTTACTATTTTTACAACTAACCTTTCCTGACGTATTCGCTCTATTTCCGACATACTTTTAAAATTGTTTCACAAAACAAACATACATACATCAATCACGTCTTTTGATGGATAAATTCAACCTCTTATAAATATATTAAGATTTTACATCATTACGCTGAGAATGCAAAACTGCAATACAATCTCCACACTTAAGTTTGTTTTGCATAATTCTTCCTCTCTGTTCACCTTTAATATACTGCAAAACAATTTTTTTCTTATGTGCATGGAAACAAAATCACTTAATGCTAATATACTTTGAAGTGGCATAAAATTTGTATTATATAAATATAATGTAATCTTGAATTATAACTTTTTCTTTGTCTATTTTATTCTTCTCTTTCATTTAGATATTATTTTTAACATTTCCCTCTTTCTTGGTGTCACTTCAATACCACTCATTGATGTAGTTTTTACGGAATTTGTCGCTTATATTAACTTTAAATCGCGTATATTAAGTTAATATACGCGATAAAATGTGTAAAAACTAGTTTTATTTAAATATATCACATTATGATGCTGTAAGGTGAGATGTGTTTATACGTGGTAGAGCCACGCTGCAGCTATATTATGGTTGTAGCAACAAAGTTGTATCGGGGAATGACCGAGCTCTCACAGAACACCACCGTAAAACAGCAAAATAAAACAGCTGTATTTCGTATGGTAAGTATAGAGCATTGAAGTCCCTTTTTACTGGAAACGGGGCATTCCATCTTAATCCTCAGGGGTGACAATACATCTACATTTAAGTTCTTAATCGAGGGTAGATGTAGATGTCTATGGGCCACATCATCCACATACCATCACACGGACTGGGTGTTCGTTTATCACTCCTTATTCTAAAAATAGTAACCAGAGACTTTATACTGGTATAACTACGAATGAAAGTGGGCTTAAAGAAGTTGTGCTAGGGGTGTACGCCCCAGATATGTCTAAGCCCACTTATATCCGAGAGCAGTTTTGGGACATGGTAAGGATGGTGTTGATGAAATGTAAGGTAAATGAAAATATTATTATGTTAGGAGATTTTAATGGAAGGGTTGGGGTGAAGAGGTCTGGTTATGAAAGGATATTAGGAACGTTTGGCGATGAAAGTATAAATGAGAATGGTGAAGACCTCTTCACCGTATGTGTGGAAAAGAATCTTTTTGTGACGAACACTTTCTTTCGCCATAAGAGGATTCACATGTATAGATGGGAAAGAGGTGATGATAGAAGCATGACAGATTTAATAATTGTGGATGAAGGAATGAGGAGCGCAGTGGTAGATACAAGGGTTTACCGGGGGTCTAACGTAGGAACGTATCATTACTTGGTCTTAAGCCGAATTAATGGTCTATTCAAGTGTTGGCGGCATCGGACATCTGTGTCTACCACTGCGTTACAGCGTATAAGAATAGAGAGGTTACAAGATGAAGATGTGAAAGAGAAGTTCAAATGCAGACTGAGAGAAAATATAAGTGGTATGGATGAATTGTGTATGAATGATTTAGACTTGGAGACTGTGGTATAATGTCAAGAAAGGTTTGGTGGACGCAGCCACCGAAGTATGTGGTGTAAGTAAGAGAACGAATGAAAGGAAAATACGTTGTGGTGGGATGATGAGGTACGGATGGAAGTTGAAGCAAAGAAGAGAGCATGGCTAGATTTACTAGCAACCAAAGCTGGTAATTCTAGCGGTATGATTGATGAGATTGAAAGAACAAAGGCAGACTTTAGACGTATAAACAAGAGAGTAAAAGAAGTTGTTGAAAGGAAAAAGCAAGAAAGAACGGATAAGAATCATAGAAGGATATCTGATAACTTCCAGGCAAATATTAAAATGTTCTGGAAACTCGTAAGAACTGCCAGGGGAAATTCAAAACAGCCTAGAATGAATGCTATACGAGACGAGAATGGTATGCTGAATGATGAAGTTTCTAATTTAAAGAGATGGAAGGAATACTTTGAAAGCGTGTTTATGAGTGAAGAGTCGTCTGAATTTAGTGAAATAGAAATTCCGAAAGAAGTGGAGAGAGGTAGGTAGATAAGTGTAGATGAAATAATGAAAGCAATGAAAAGCATGAAAGCAGGTAAGGCAGCCGGATATGAGTATCACTCGAAATGCTAAGGGCTGGAGAGGGAGTGGTGGCAGGCCTGCTGTACACCTTGTTTAATTTATGTTGGGAACTGAAGCGGGTACCGGAAGACTGGTGCAAAGCCGTTATAGTCCCAATATATAAGGGAAAAGGGTCACAGCAGGACTGTAAAAACTACCGTGGCATTAGCTTGCTTAGCATTGTGGGTAAACTGTATGCTAAGGTGTTAATTGAAAGAGTTATGGAAGAAACTGATGGAAAATTTTGGGATGAGCAAGCTGGATTTAGAAAGGGGATGGGTGTACCGATCAAGTCTTTTCCATGCGCATGATTGCGGAGAAGTTTTTGGCCAAAAACCAAAAAGTTTTTTGTGCGTTCATGGACTTGGAAAAGGCTTATGATAGAGTAGACAGGAATGTGTTATGGCAAACACTTAACTAATTTGGTTTGAGTGCTGGTTTGATACAGGCATTAAGGTCTCTTTATAGGGACTCTAGTGCTTGTGTCAGGATCAATGGGGTCTACTCGGACTGGTTTGGCATTCAAAAAGGTGTCAGACGGCTGTGTAGCTTCCCCGTAGCTGTTTAACCTATTTATGGACAGTTGTTTGCAAACTTTGAAAGTTGAAGAATGTGGGTTGAGAATGGGTGAGTTAACCGTTAAATGCCTTTTGTACGCCAATGATCAAGTCATATTTGCATCGTCGGCGGCCGAGTTGCAAATGATGGTTACTTTAATGAACTGGTCATTAAAAGAAAGGGGTATGAAAGTGAACGCAAGTAAGACGAAAGTGATGGTTTTTGAAAGAGAAGTAAGTAAATCGTTATGTGAAATAAGAATAGAAGGGGAGATAATTGAGCAAGTGGATGAGTTCGTATATTTGGGATGTTTATTTAGCAGGGATGGTAGATATGATAAGGATATAGAACGGCGAGTGAACGCAGGAAATAAGAGTGAATGGGGCTCTACACGCTATTATGAAAAGTCAGAATGTGTCAAAAAAGGCACGTATGGCAATTCATAATGCTGTGTTAGTCCCTACTTTAATGTATGGTAGTGAAAGTTGGGTCTGGCAGAAGAATCACGAGAGTAGAATAAATGCTGTAGAAATGCGGTCATTAAGGAGTATATGCTAAGGCTGAATCTGAATGACAGGGTGAGAAATAGTGTGATAATACAAAAGTGTGGTTTGCAAGATGACGTTGTGACCAGGATTAAGAAAGGAATGCTTCGGTGGTTTGGTCATGTAGAAAGAATGAACGAGGAAAGAGTGACAAAGCAAATTTATGTTGCAGAAGTGAACGGAAGAGTCGAGAAAGGACGCCCTAGACGAAGGTTTATCGACCAAATTGGCGATATATTGAAAATGGGCCAGATTAGGAGTACCCTTAACCGACGAGCGTGTGTGCGTAGATATATGGATGTAAAGGAGGCGAGAGAAGTGTGTCAGGATCATGCCAAATGGAAGTCCGTAGTCTCTGCCTACCCCTCTGGGTGACAGGCGTGGGTGTTTATGTATGTATTATACTGGTACTGAAGCATTTGATAGATATTTTAAGTATTTAAATAAATTAGCACTACTTAGTAGACTATCCACGGAACGCATTAAATGTAAATAGAATATTTATTCTAAAATAAATGATGTATGCAAACCAACAGCAACATAGCCCATCACGATGCAACATAGACGTCACATTTGCTGGTACCTAAAGTATTACCACGCCTGATGCTCGGGCAACACTAACGAGAAACGCCGTTAATTATCGCGTTGATGGGCGTTGAATGTAGGTGTGGCCACCACTTAACGCGTTAATGCCGTTTGCCGTTGGGCGATAACTCTAGTGGCGGTACATCAAAACGCACGAATTAACGCGTTGAAGCGGCCACGTTCACTACGTTTGTCTCATTGTGCACGGTGAGCGCAACGGGGTTGCACGTATGGCTATGGTAGAGTGGAATAATGAAAAAGTTATTACGTTTCTTGAGATTCTGCAAACAGATTGTTGATTATATTCTCTTTGGTCGAGTATATCTGTTAATGATTACTGTCAATGTCAAAAGTTCCGTTTCAGGTATTAATTAATAGTGATTTATGAATATTTTTAGAAATATATATTAAATATTTCGACGCAGCTCCGGCAGCTAAAATTGCATGGGGGCACTTCAGATAAGCCCCCTTGACCCCCTCACAGTGACAGACTCCTCAAATTCAGGCGATTTGATTTAAACCCAACCCTTCTCTTTTTCTTCAAGAAACTGGAGTGGAGTTTTTAAAAATATTGATTATTGTTGTAACGCAGTAGGACAACACCACAGACCAAGGAACATACTACTCTCTGGCGAGAGCCAAAGAGAATATAATCACTACGTTTACGTAATTTTAACATGTGAATCTTTTCAATTGGTGCATGTGCCAGCTATTTCACCCATTGCTTGCATCTGAAAAAATAATATAAATAAAATCACATTTTTATTGAACAAATAGAATGTTAGCAGTCATAATTGATAATGTAGTTTCTGAGTATAGTTCGTTTCGGATTGCCATCCCATCGAACTATCACATTTAGGAAATAGTGTTTTTGTATTTGTGCACACAATCGTACACTATAAAAACCTGTCCTACATAGATGGCTAGTCCATAAATGTACTCGCGTTAAATATCATATTACAATTAAAGTTGAAATCACCACAAACCTTTCATCATCTAAGGGAAATATGCTACGAATAACCTTTTCTTGTTATAATTTTTTCCGCTTCTTGCACCATTTAATTGGCATGTTTTATAATGTATATTTATTTTTTTAACAATTCTGTAAATGAACAACGGCTTCTATAACAAAATTTAAAGCAATCTTAATAAATAAAATTATACAAATGTAATTGTTTGATTTGACATTTGAACCTATTTGATTTGACAATGTCTTTAATATACATATTACGAAAAGCAGAAAGAAGAGATAACCGTCATTAAAATTTGACCAATCTCGTACGTATAATTTTTACTATGGAAGTTGCACCAGCCTGCCATTCAGTGCTATGTGTCCGCACAACAAAGAGTCCTCTAAGTATTGTTCATGAAATGAACGGCCTGCCATGACGAACGCAGTGAGAAATACCTTACAGTGTTGCTGCCATACTTATGTACGTGTCGTTCGTGAATACGGGCCTTAAGCTAGTTGTCTGAGCAGTTCTTTATACTGCTTGTACGAGTGAGGGAGGTTAACCGCTTATTAGTAATCTACCCTTACTCTTAACATTTTCCATCTTAGTCCTCAGGTGTGACAACGCATCTGCATTTTCTTATTTAAACGAGGATAGATGTCTATGGGCTACAGTATCCACTTACCATCAGATGGACTGTATGTTCATTCCTCACCCTTCATCGTCATCATCACAGTTACATATTTCGGGCGGGATATTTCACTTGGCAAGCAACAGTAATTTTCTATTGAGTGGTTGTCAGAAAGATGCTACTTTACCCATTACCCATAATTATGCGAGGTGGTCTGCAATGTTCTTAAGTAATTTATGACTTTGCTTTGGCATATGGTCTGACACAACTGGTTACTTCGCCTACGCGAATCCCAGATGTGAAAGATAATGTACCTTCCCTGTTGAACCTTCTGATGACCTCTCATTCGGCCGGATATCAGGTCTCCGTTGATGCCCCTCTTGGCTCCTCGGACCATTGCCTGATCCGAAGTACGGTGCCACTCACGCTCCCATTGCGGTTGCGTTCTGCAGGTTGCCGCCGTGTTTGGCATTATAGGTCAGCCGATTGGGACGGGATGCGATCTTTTTGCATCCTACCCTTGGAGGCGGGTTTACTTCTAGCCGGATGATCCCAGCGTTGTTGCTGATTCTATCGCTGATGTGGTGCTAAAGGGAATGGAACTTTTTATTCCATCATCTGTGGTACCTACCGGAGGCAAAACCCAGCCATGGTTTGGTCGCTCCTGCAAAATTGCATTACGCCATAAACAAGAGTGCTACCAGGCCTGGGCTCACGCAACGAAGTCTCTGGATGCAAATACCAGCGCTCTTAAAACGAAGTATAATTCCGCCTCCAGGTAATTCAAAAGTCTCATTGTCAAGGCAAAGTCAGAGCACATCGGCAGAATTGGCGAGAAACTAGTTCGTCTTCCTTCGGGAACACGTGCATTCTAGTCTCTCGCCAAGGCTGTCCAAGGGAACTTCTTTCAGCCATCTCTCCCATCCCTGCACAGGGAGGACGACTCACTGGCCCATGCCGCAAAGGACAAAGCCGATCTGCTGGGCTCTCTCTTTGCGTCCAACTCGACTCTTGATGACAGGGGAACTCACCGCCGACCATCCCGCGGTGAGAGTGCTCCATGCAGGATGTGCCGTTTACCCAACGCTCGGTGCGCAGAGCACTCCTCTCCCTGGACGTCAATAAGTCGAGTGGGCCTGATGGCGTCCCTCCTATTGTGCTGAAGACGTGCTCCAGAGTTGGCACCGGTTTTAACGCGTCTTTTCCAGTACTCCTACTCCCTAGGCGTAGTCCCGAAATCATGGAAGACAGTTTTCGTTCACCCGATCCCTAAAAAAGGTAACCTCTCTGATCCGTCCAACTATAGGCCTATCGCCTTCACCTCATTGTTTTCTAAAATAATGGAGTCCATTATTAACAGCCAGCTCATGCGGTACCTTGAGGATCACCAGCTGATTAGTGACCGTCAGTACGGTTCCCGTCGCGGTCACTCGGCTGGTGATCTTCTTGAAACTCATAAACGGGCGGAGGCAGTAGAGTCCAAGGGGGAGACGTTAGCCGTTAGTTTGGACATAGCGAAGGCCTTAGATCGGATTTGGCACAGAGCGCTTCTTACGAAGCTACCTTCCTACGGGCTTCCCGAGAAATTGTGCAACTGGATCACCAGTTTTCTTGCAGATCGGAGCATCAAGGTCGTAGTAGACGGTATATGCTCCGATTGCAAGCCCTTTAACGCTGGTGTTCTACAAGGCTGCGTGCTATCGCCAACGCTGTTTCTTCTGCATCAATGACATGTTGCAAACCGGTAGCATTCATTGCTATACGGATGACAGCACTGGTGATGCTTTATACACTGGCCGTGCCAATATTTCTCGGGAAAACGCCGCCGAGTACCGGGACAAACTTTTGTCTGAAGTGGAGATTTTGTTAAACAAAGTCTCGGACTGAGGGCGACTAAATCTAGTCCAGTTCAATCCCCAGAAGACACAAGTTTGCGCGTTTACCGCTAAAAAGAACCTCTTTGTCGTATCTCCTCAGTGTCAAGCCACTCCCCTTGTTGCCTCAGCCAGTATCGGAATCCTCGGCGACGACATATCGCGTGACGTGGTCACTTGGAAGAGAAGGCCAAATTGGCCTCTAAAAAGCTTGGCGTGCTCAGCCGAGCGGGACAGTATTTCATGCCGGCACACCGCCTGAAACTTTACAAGGCACAGGTTCGGCCGCACATGGAATTCTGTTCCCATCTCTGGGCTGGGGCTCCCCAGTGCCAACTCCTTCCATTTGATCGCATCCAGCGCAGAGCTGTTTGAATGGTCGTCGACCGAACTCTTTCCGATCGTCTTTACTCACTGACACTGCGAAGAGATGTTGCATCTCTTTGCAGTAAAAAAAAAAGACTAATTCCAGCCGCACAATTTCACCATCGCACATCGCGACAAAACTCGCGATACCATCCATACCATCTGGATGACTGGCGGTCCACAACTGTGCGATTTAAAAAGTTTTCTTCCTCGCACAACTTCCCTGTGGAATCGATTGCCACCAGAGATTTTTCCGGACCGATACGACTTAGGGACCTTCAAGAAAAGAGCGTACTCCTTTTTAAAAGGCTAGCAACGCATCTGCAATTCCCCGGGCAGCGTTGCAGTTGTTCATGGGCGGCGGTCACTTACCATCAGGTGAGCCGTATGCTTGTTTGCCCCACTCTCCTATAAAAAAGATTAAAACAAGAAAATTCACCCCTGCACGGCTAGCATGGGCTGGGGACAAAAAATTTATCCCCCGATTATATCCACTGACAAGAGATAAAATTATCTTGTTATGTCAAACGGGGAGAAGTATATCCCAGTTTGACATAACGAGTACACATACAGGGTATTTTTGAAACGCTCCCGAAAACGAAGACAGACGACAGTACTAACTATATCTTAGATGATGGGTGAAATATAAAATCGAGCCTGATGAAAAAAAAATCATCTTTTCACAACGTTTTATTAGCTTTATTCACGCTCCATCGTGTTAGTATAAATCATCGTGTTAAATAAAACGTTAATTTCATTAAAATAAAACATGAAAATACTTAAACATAAAAGCAGCAGTGGAATTACTGAATTACAATCAGCTGACTAGGGGTCAATGTACGCGCGAACGCCGAATTCGCGCGGCCCGTTACTAGCGATGGTACCACAATACCTAATAATTTACAACACTTGTCTAAATACCTAACTTATCTACTTAACCTACTAATTTGCCACTGTGCTTGTCTCCACGTAGCCACTTTAATTCGAATTCACAGGTTAAATAAACCAAATAACTGGTTCGATTCCCGCTAATGAAAAAATACTTAAATAAAATGTTAACAAGGTTAGAGTCATGCTTTTTATCCATTGTAGGTATATTTTTATTCTGATGTATTCAGTTATGTACCTATTCAGATCAGTTCAGTACTAAGTTATTTAAAAAAATAGGTTAAATAAACCAAATAACTGGTTCGATTCCCGCTAATGAAAAAAATACTTAAATAAAATGTTAAAAAGGTTAGAGTCATGCTTTTTATCCATTATGTAGGTATGTTTATTATTCTGATGTATTCAGTTATGTACCTTTTCAGATCAGTTCAGTACTAAGTAATTCAAAAATTAGGTATGAAACGGCTTACCGATCCTCCGTGGCCTTATGAGATTCTCCAAGGCACATTAATATGTTGCCGTATTCACGAGCACTATAAACGTACGCGTTAGGCATTATTAAAACAAAAAGAAACACAAAACGTAACAACAAGAATAACACGTAATAACAAGTAATTACGTTAGCTTCAGCCGCAGGACTTAAAAACCAATTCTTAAAATATAAATTTATTAAAGAAAAATTACAATACTTTATAACTAAACTAAAATGATTAGCTTGGTCGAAGTGTGACCGAAGAATGACGAAACCGATGCTAACTTGCACGGGCGTCGGATTGTCGGCGCCTGCTGACTCGGCGCCTCGTGACACGCGGCTCCGTCGTGTGCACCTTTATGTAGGTTTTACATGCTAGGCGATTTTCGTATAGTGAAACTACGTAATTCCTCCCCCCACAGTTCAGCGACTATTTTCCGACTTTGAGGGAAAATGTTGCTGGATATGCTTTTGCGTTTTTGGGATCTTCATAGGAATGCTTTCCAGGTGCCGGCGGCTGGGTGCTCTGCTGTTGCGGCTTACTGCATCTCCACAGATTGTAACGTCGACAGATTATTACAATTGCTGTTGTGATAAGCGAGCCAATTATCATTACATAAATGGGAATAGTAGTGTGGTACAGAGTGTTGCTAGCTATGGTGTCTTGTACCATTATCGGCTCTCTCATGACTTGATTGTAGGCTTCATGTAGTTTTCTCAGGTCGATGGATTGCAGCGAGATTGGTGTTGAGATGTGGTTTCCTCTTTGAAGTTGCGTGGGACATCGGTAATTATTAGTGGCTGTCCGGATACTTGGTTATTCTCGTTGACTATTGTAAATTCTGACGTCATCATTGTGCAATTTAAGGGTATTGTTACCAAATAGCTTCCTAGCTGCTTATTCTTCTCTTCATCGTAGATGGATTCTTGTAGTGCGAGGAACGTGACAACATAGTTTCCAGCGTCCAGTTGCTCCATGGCTTCCTTTTCCAGTGTTATAGTGGTCAGGTTGCAGTCATCTCCTATGGCGTGGTTTGTGACGAGCTCTCGTGTGCAGTCATGATGATTCTTGACTCTATTATGGTATCATCTTCGCAGAGGTACTGGTGGTCTACCTTCGGGCATTCAGCCTCCATATACGCACGCTTCCCTGTTGGTTGCTAGGAAAGGAAGGGTGGAATAAGGATCTTGCTATACCTATTCAGGGCTATTGAAAGTTTATACAGATCGAATATGTTCGCACTAACTATGGAACTTTAAAACTATAACTATCTGTTTTCGACGTAATATGACCCGGTTTTATAATACTATAATAGTCGCGTAAGTCTAAATTTAATATTCTATCGTCCCCATATATCATTCTTACTCTTTCTATCATTACCCTTAAAGTATCGATATCTATCATTGAATGATGCGTGCTAAGGCGCACAAAGCTAACGTTTTCTATTCTAACTAATTCTCCCATCAAATCATCGACGTTTTCCGTTATGATGGTCAAGAGCTGAGCGAAATGAGCATATTTTATTAAACTATTTTCTTTATAAGCAGTGCTATTCAACAAAAGTTCTAACGTAGCATTAATTGATTGCTGATTTCTAACTAACTGATCTATGACGCCATTATGTTGCGTCATCCATTTCTGTTGAGGCTTATGTGCGAGTTAAACTCGATATAATTTTAACTTGGTTATTTTCGAGATTTTTATTGCGTTATCAAATTTGACAGCATCCTGATAATCTAAGTTCCCGGTTAAACTTTTAATAGCAGATCCTAAGCCATTAATCAAACCTCTCTTCGCTCGACTAGGTTCTAGTCCTTTTAAATGATTTAAAACTCTATTAATTTTATGAGATAAATAATTGATTTGAAGAATATAGGGAAAACGTATCATTATTTAATCTTAATTCAAAGTCGGATAACTGCTGTCTCACTGCAATAGTTTTCTCTTCTATATTGTTGATGCGAATATACTGTAAAAAGCTATGATAATGTGACACTAGACGAGTTCGACCTAATTTATAAGGGAGGAGGCCAGGACCATCGTTGAGACTTTCAAGTCTTATCTCCTGTGTTTGAGCGAGATGTGCCATCATCACCAACGGGATTCTGTAACAATTTAGCGCTATTAGGGACTCGCTTAATGCGAGCTTTGGCAACGGGACCACGTTTCCGTGAAGTATAAATATGTATGGGTAGGTTAGCCAGAACAATATCGTTAGTGTATCTTGGTGCTAATTTCTGTCGGCTAGCAAGCGGGTTTTTTATGAATATCTGCTGTTGTGGTTCATACTGAATTTCGGGTTCTATCCCTGTTTCTATTCTCAATTAAAACTGTGCGATCATGTAAGGTGGACTGATTTATAATTTCATAAACTAACTTCATTTGTTCTCTATGATTTTGAGTGTACTGTTGGAGTAGATGCTGGGTAAGGTCTACACCTGGGTCTCTGGGGTCAAAGTGACCTGTTATTATGTCGAAGGGCCTGCATTTCGTGAAGCTGTGCACCGAACTATTGTAAGCGATAATCGCGTATGGTACTAGGTTTACAGCTGGCTCATCCTTACGCTGAAGTTTTAGTAATCTAAGATGTTCGAGAAGGGTTGAATGGAAACGTTCTACATTTCCATTGTCGTTTGGTGAATGGGGAAGTATTTTATGGTGGTTAATATTGTGCATTCTTAAAAATTCGGAAAATAGTTGGTTGGTGAATTCAGTGCCGTTATCGGTTACTATCGTTAAAGGTAAACCATGGTGCGTGCAATATTTTAGTAAGGCCCGTAAAACGCTTATGGCTGTACCATCGTGTAGGTGATAGGCTTGTCCGTACTTGGAGAATACGTCGACGAACGTAATGTATTTTTCGCTATCTACCGTGAACAAGTCCATATGAACTATTTCTGGTGGCTTGGAGGCGGAACAACGTTGAATCTTTGTTGGATAGGATTACGGTCGTATTTACCAGCCAATTACATTCATTAATGAATTTTGTTATTTGTTCTTTCATTTTGGCCAGTAGTATTTTTCGAAAGAGACAAATAACACTCATTAATGCCTCTATGGTTCGTTTTACCCTCGTGATAGTGTTTATAATTTCTTGTTGCCTAAGATAAGGTTTAACGTTTTCAATTTCACTTTTGGCAAGCACGAGATTCATTGCGGAGCTTTTAAAGTTATTCTGTATGACAGGTATAATTGAGTAAAGTCCTAACGGGGGGTTGATTAGAAGTCCGGTTTTAATTTTTGGGTTCACGAACTCCTTTATTACGTTGATAATATCGGTTTCTAAATTTGATTCCGTTACTTGCACCGAAATGCGGGTGTGTGTGTCGAAGGGCTTCGAAACCGCGGGTCGCCTTTTACGTCGCCTGATAGTTATAACCAATTGGCGATGAAATTTGTTTAGTGGTTCATCGGTTATTGGAACTTCCAATATGGGATTTTCGTGACTCGTATGAATAGCGGTTGTAGAACCATGACTGCGCTCTGGTTGTTCCGAGGATTCGCTAGAAGAGAATTAGTCTTCGTTATGAATCTCAATGCGACTGAGGGCATCTGCGTTCGTATTTGATTTCCTTTCTTGTAAATTACAGTGAAGTCGTATTCGCTGAGCTTTAAGCGCCATCGAGTAAGGCAGAGTTCGGTTCTTTAAACTCATAATCCACTGTAGAGGTTTATGGTCGGTAGTATTTTAAATGTCCCCGAATAGGTAGGGTCTAAAATATTTAGTGGCCCATACTATTGCCAGGAGCTCTTTCTCAATGGTACTGTAATTTTGTTCACTATCATTGAGTGTCCGCGAAGCATATGAGATGGGTTTATCCGAGCCTATCGGCCCTTGAGACAAAACAGCACCGATGGCATAGTTCGACGCGTCGGTAGTAAGGATAAATTCCTTACTAAAATCCGGGTATTTAAGGATTGGATCATTCGTCAAAAGGGTTTTACACTTCTCAAAACTGTTAACATAATCGGGGTCAAAAGTGATCTTTTACCCTTTTTGGCATTGTGTTGTTAGGGTTTTGTTATTACAAAATCTGGGATGAATTTCCGGTAATATCCTAATAGTCCTAAGAACTGCTTTATTTCTTTGGAGATTTAGGCATAGGGTATTTTCTATCGCTGCTATTTTGTCTGGGTTAGGCTTCACGCCCTCGCTGCTGATGATATGGCTAAATAAGCCGTTTCTAACTTAAGAACTCTGATTTGTCCATTTGCACTTTGAAATTGGAGTTCCTAAGTCTCTGGAAGACTTGTTCTAAGTTGACCATATGTTCTTGCAGCGAAGTGCTGAATACTATTATATCGTCTAGGTACACCAAACAAATCTGATTCTGGAGACCTTGGAGGATGTTATCCATCACTCTTTGGAATGTGGAGGGCGAGTTCTTCAGGCCCATGGGCATCCGAAGGAATTCGTAGTGGCTGTTCGACATTGAATGCCGTCTTTGAAATGTCAGGGGTCCATTTCTACTTGGTGAAAACCACTGGCGAGATCTAGGGTAGTAAAATATTGGCATTTACCCAGTTTGTCCAGAACGTCTGAGATATTCGGGATAGGTATTTGTCATTAATCGTTTTTCATTAAGTTTACGAAAATCTACCACTAGACGCCATTTCTTTTCCCCGAGGCGTCTGCCTTTTGGGACAATCCAAATCGGTGAGGACCACGCGGACTCGGAGGGACGTATAATGCCTTGAGTTAACATTTTATTTATTTGATCGCGTACCTTGTCGATGAACAAAAGGATATCGATAGTTTTGTGTATATAGGAATTTCATCGGTCGTACGGATGCGGTGTTTTATTTGATTCGTAAATGTTAAGTTTTCACCTTCGATATAAAATATGTCATGATATTTACAAAGAGTCATCAAATTAGCCTTTCTTCTTCGTTAAGATGGTCAGTGCGGAGTCGCGATAAAACGTCTTTAGCGCGTTCGGTTATAGGCTGGGTGCGCGTGCACTCAACGTTAAACAGCTGTGTGAGCGGGGCGGTCTAGGAAAACAACATCATTATCGCTAGTATTCTCGATCTCTAAAATAGCTCTATTTTGGGAAACGCTGGTTATGCATTCGTGAACGACACAATTACATAAAATTTGTTTGGGAATATAGACTTCACCATCACTACTGTCAACAGGAATTCTAACTAACTTTGAAGTATTCGCAGGAATTATATCCTCGTACAGGTTCGCGTTTCGTGAATTATATAACAATATTGGGTTCACTGCAGACCGAGTAGTTAAATGTAATGCTTTTAAATCGATCTTTGCTTCCCACTTAGTTAACAGATCGAGCCCAATTAACCCGTCGAAATGGTTGTGAAATTTATACACGAAAAACTTTATCGGTTCGCTATCGTTAATTTCCGGAAAACAGGGCACCGTAATGGAATAATCATTTCGACTAACAGCGTGAACATTAGTAACTTCGAAAGGATCATAGTCAAGTTGATAATGAGGGAAAAATCTTTCTACAGCATCCGGACTCAAAAATGATTGATTCGCTCCGGTATCGATGAGAAGGTTCAACGGAGGGTCTAAGATCCGAATAAATGGTAGCTGACGCTGGGTCTGCAAATTAATTTCTATCTTGGCTTGTTTGAAGGAGAATCCTTGAAAATTTTCCTGTTGGTTAGTGGAGGCTGAGGATCGTTTTCTGTATCATTGACGCTTGGATGATCGTTTATCGGAACGAACTCGGACCGTAATTCTCGTGGCTTATATAATCATTATAGCTACTCGCGTAAGATGGACATTCGTAGTAATCCGCGTAATAGTTGTTGTAGTCAGGCTCATAGTAATAGTTAGCATACCCGTCACACTCGTTAAAATTCATTTCACGGCTTTATTCAAGACCCAGAGATATAGCTAACTTGTTCAGTTCTCATTTTAGGTGCAGTCGC
This sequence comes from Parnassius orleans, assembly GCA_029286625.1. NCBI lineage: Eukaryota > Metazoa > Arthropoda > Insecta > Lepidoptera > Papilionidae > Parnassius > Parnassius orleans. Next base: position 119,382 of record JAGSMP010000683.1, read on the forward strand.
AAAATTCACGGTGAAAAATTGAGGTCGTCGTATCTGGTGTGCCAAAACGTGTGACAGCTAAAGAGGTTGAACAGTTAATTAAAGGTATGAAAAGAGGCAAGTCACGGGTCATGACGGTTCAGCATTCGAGCACTTCAGTATGCTGGGCCGCACCTCCGGAGCTACTAGGTTTGCTATTTACTTCTGCATCAGACACTCATACCTGCCTGCAGAGAGAGTTGATGAGATCGGTCGTTGTTCCTATTGTTAAGAATAAAACTGAGGATATATCCGATAAGACCAACTATCGGCCGATTTCATTAGCCACCATCACAGCAAAAAGTACTTGACTGTCTGGTTGAGACA